>SMLS01063542.1:0-36336 GCA_004785975.1 Popillia japonica
AAAAAAAAAAGTCGACCTAATTGAAACAGCCGAATTTTAAAACGTTTTTATCGTTCGCTGTAAAATTGTTGATTTGGCTTATGCGTTCTTTTATTATGATGCCCTCGATATATGGCCGTAACACCAAACACCATAAGTACCTACACCAAGCCTGGATATTGAAGATGTCTGTTTAGCAATGATTAGAAACAGCCTAAGATCTACCAGAGACATAATAACTGATGGCGCATACAAAACTTGCGCATCCAGATTTGCGTACACCAGTGCAAAACTAAAATTTTTAAAAAGGAATTGGAGGGCATGATGTTGACGTGTATTGTCAAATTTTGAATTTCATGTTATTTTTATTTATAGGTCTTCCGCCATAGATCTTTTGCATGTGGTATATATGTAATCACAATTGGCTTAATGAGTTTGGCAAGAAATCAGTGCTACTTTGATGACGGGTTATCTAAATCCTACAAATGATGGAAATAGTCCAAATAAAAACTCCAGATTGTATTATGCTAAACTGTGCAGTCTGTTATCAATACAAAAATATCAAAATTTAGGGAATTGTAAGTTATATTGTGAGAGAAATGCCGTTTAAATAATTTTCCTACAATGCTCCTTCCATTCTCGATACTCTTATTGTCACTTGAATCTTTTTCCAAATTTCTTCTTGGTGGTATGTAATAACTTGATTGTCGTGCTGGTTTTTTCGTCTTGCTCGTTTTGGTAATGTGGTTAGTTATTCAACTCTTTTTCTATTACTGCCTGTAATTTAAAGAGATTCAAAAATGTAAAAAAAAAATGATCGATCTATAACAGATTTTAGATATTCTCTAAATATGTATATTTTTTCCCCATTGTAATTGTGTTATAACCAATTATAGAGCAATATTTTAAAGAAATTATGATATTATTTTGTTAAAATTATAACCACCGTAAAATTCGAAACCAAACAAGCAGTTGCAATGACAGTTTTACGACATTAAGCCAAATGATATGCCTATCTAAACATCCGTGTTATTAATACAAGTTGTGTGGTGCACAGAACGAAAAACTAGCGAAAAAAAGAAAGCCGAGTACGCATCAGAGAATAAAACGTTGAACGGAGAAATTGTTAGCATTGTCGATTTATCACCGCAATTCTTCAAAATTCGACACGCGAACGGAACACGCTTTCTATGTCAACCTCGACTAGTTGTCCGATCACGTACACTGGATCTGTACCGATGTTATCCATGAATACAACGAAATGAAAAGGAATTTGCTATTCTCAAGCGGTTAAGATCCTATTGTCCGATTTAAGAATAATGCTGAATAAGGAATGTCTAAGTCGTTCAAATTTATTAAAAGTAAAAATTGATGCTCGGCGTTTTATTGTACCAGAAAAATCACCAAAGAAACATTTTCGTCACGTTCGCACGATTAGGAATACTAGATTAAAAGAATAGAGCAAAAAATCAATGTAAAAATGTGATATATTTTGCAAAGAGCGTGATTAATGCTGCGTTTCGATCTTCTTATATAACATCATGTAATACTAAAGCTGAATAAACCGAGTCAAATAAATCATAAAACTCTAAATTGGTAGTTCTGCCTGACTTCTATGAAGAAATTAGGATTTATACAAAACTTTTAAGTCCTGAATTTATTAACGAATGTTGTAACAAATCAAAATTCGAAACTGGTTCTTCCCCCTTTTTTACATGTGTAAATGTCTGACAACATTCTCTACGCACTATTTTCAGGCGTCCTACGAAAGAGCACCCTGCATAATAAATAATTTTTAAATTCAACCGCGGTAACTGTAACAGGTTTAGCTTGTTTGAAGAGTCAACCCCGTGATTTACAAACTTTTTCTCGGTTGACATAATATATTAAGCTAACAGAAGCGAAGTTTTCTCGTTTAATAAATTTCAATTTCTAAAACACACAGACAAGCGGTAAAATAAATAAAAGGAACAGTCTGATATTGGATATGTCGAAGTTTATATTTAGAAATGCAGTCGGGTATACCGAATATGAATAATGCATTATGTATGTAATGTATGTATGTATACGCTAGTACTTACTATATTTCGAGTAGTTACCCAAGAAGGGTAATTTAATATGTCTGTCGTTGATTGTACTCGATAGCACTAATAGAAATTGGAAATTGTGATAGACGGCTTATTTCAGATTTTAAATCATTCACTAGATACACGTACTTACTTCGAGAATAAATTTTCTTTTTTATGTAAAATTCATAAATCAGAGGACCGGTGGTGGCTCTTCTTTTATATCTTCTACAGTTACACACATTTTAATCATTGCAGTTCTACCAGGTCGTCGTAAGTAAGCGTAGGTGAAATGCATATAGCAGTCGCCAGATACGATGGCGAGCAGTGAAGATGCGCCGTAGTCGTTTTTAAAAAGAGGCACGCCCACCTAAACGCACGTGACGTTACGCCGCCTATGGTTTCTCGCAAATTTAATAAAACCGATTACAACAGCTTCCCACTATTTCTAATGCTGCGCGAACTTACTCCCACCGCTCGCCATCGTATTTGGCGCGTGCTATACATTCCGGTAAAAATGTCTTCTTTGACCTCTGGCGAACGTAACCGACTCCTAAAGGACTGTACACCTGCAGTAGGATAGTAGAAATGCATAAGATTTTCTGTTATGCTATCTTCAAGAATTATAGTACACTTTTAAGTAATTATTTCTATATTATATTTAGCGACTTAAATTATTTTGGCAGTATATTGTCATCCACCTTACCGTGTTGGTATCTTTTTGCCAACTTATCTTATGGGTGTAGTTGGAACTTCAATTTCGACGTAAGTGAAGACTTACTTGTTTGAATGACAAAATTATCTGGTTCCGTAAAGCCCCAAGTACGTGTAATCTTTTTGGAAAGTTGCACAAAAGAAAATTTGCGCATTAAAGTAAAATAATAATTCAATACATATGTATATGTATATATTAATGACCTTCTGGATAAATTGGACTGTAGGGTGTTGGCCTATGCGGATGACTTTAAGAACTTTAGTAGCATTACTTCTACAGCTAATTGTAGAAGAATTTGGACACCATTGGGGACTGGTGCAATGCTAATAGCATATGCTTAAACACTAGCAAGTGTGCGATACTCTTTTTTACCAAAAACACAAACCTGTATACTTTCGCATACAGTGCGCACCACACTTAACTTTTTCCCCTCATATTCTCTATTTTCGTCTGCTTTTACATTTCTTGGTTTTCTTATACGCTCATGTAAAGATTTTACTAACGTGTTAACACTCAAAGTTTTATATTCCGCATTGGCAATGTCCAAGTTAGAATACAGTTCTGTTGTTTGGTATCTGCACTTCCATCACCAGCAGCTTCTAATAGAACGAGTCCAAAAATCCTTAAATGGTTTAAGTTGGATGGTGTCTATGCAGCTCGTGGAGACATGACTTCCCTTATCGTTCTCATTGTCAGCGAAGAAATAAAGCACCAGCGCCAAGTTTGTTTTGAAATTCATTAACGGTAGTGTTGACTCACCTTCGCTTCTTAGTCAAATAGCCTTTAGTGTTCCAAGCTATAATTGTAGGATGGCTGCTTTATTTATTACTCCTAGAGCTCGCACAAATATCCTTCGCAAAGCCCTGCTAAATGATATGCATAGGAATGCTAATTTGTTTTGTCTTGACCCCTTTTTCTCCAGCACTCAATTGTATTTACAACTTTGAAACTGCTGGCAATAAATAATGGCTTTAGCTCACAATTGGTAGATAAGATTTTAACTTCTAAAATTAAAAAAGCAACTGTGCACGAAATTTATCCTCAAATCAAATAAAATAATAATAGAAAGTTTGTCTCTTTAACGTATTTCAGGAAAATTAGTGAAAATATAAGTAATAATATTGAAAAAAGTCATAAAGATATAACAGTCGCATTTAAACCATTCAAAAAATTACATGGCTTATTATTGAATGGAAACGATATACAAGAGAGTTTATCAAAATCAGGAGTGTACAAACTTTTTTGTAACGATTGTAAAGGACATATATAGGTCAAACAGGTAGAAATTTTCCACGCGTATAGATGAACATTTAAGATCGTTTAGATTACAAAAAGCAGATTCTACTTTTGCAAACCACGTAATGGACAATAATCATAATTTCTCAGAAAATAATTTCAAGCTATTACATTTTAGAGATAAAGGTCTACAACTAAATCTGTTAGAAGCCTTGGAAATTTTTAAAACTAGTAGAAATTCAGAAGAAATTTTACTCAATGATCAAACCGATATTTTATACACCCTTCTTTTCAAAGCTTGTCTTTAATCCCTTCCTTGTGGTTTCACTTTTGGTAGATTGATTTGTTAAGTATTTTGTATTTTATTAGGTTATGTTATTAACTAGTTCCATATACACGGTGGCCACAAAAATGCGGATAAACGCCAGGTAGACCGATTCTGTGTTCAATTCTGAGTCGATAACCTTAATTAAAATAAGTTGTACGGTCTTTCCTTAAGCCACACGAGCAGCTCAAAGGGACTATAAATTTGGCAACATCTAATCAGACAAATACGTGACAGTAATCATAACATTTATTTATGTGGGATTACGGAGATTAATAAAATTAATAAAATTTTTATGTGACCTTAAGTGTTTATTAAAATTAAAAGATATATTGCTATAAAAACTTATAGGAGTTGCTCAAATTGGTAGCCATCTGTTTCCAAACACAGTTCTAATCTTTGAGGACGTGAATTCAAAACTCGTTCTAACATATCGGCAGTAATTAGTCGAATTGCGGTGTTAATTCTATTAATGACGTTCTCTTCGTTGGCTGGAGGAGTTGCATAGACTTTTTTTCCTTTAAGAACCCCCAAACGAAAAAGTCCAGAGGATTAATATCGGCAGATCTCGCTGGCCATGCTATTGGTCTAATTGGACTGTTCGACGCTCTCTAGGTCTACTGCTGTTGCGATATTTGGGTATTACTGTGCCAGTTTCTCTAAGTCGCTGATCCAGTCTTCGGAATGTATTTGTAGATGGCTGTCGCCGTTGTGGGTACCGTAGTTGGTGTTTTGCTTTTGCCGCGTTTGCATTGCAGTTACAAAATCCGAATACAATGTACATACATATCAGCGTACTCTCCAAAAGTAAACATTCTACACTTGTAACAATGACACAATACGTCAACTAATTTGAACATACAAATGTCATTTCGAGAAACGTCAAAAATCGATTTAGTTTTTAATTTCAAACAAGCAAGCCTTTTGTACCACGTTGTCATATGTACTTACTTTAGAAAAATGCTGTTGAAAATTTGTTAAAAAATGGAAAATATTGCTGTAATCGATTAACTGCGTATATGCATTTTGCACAATTATACTTTCAAATTTTACCATAATGATTTTTCATTGGTAAATTGTACGAATTTCTCTAAATTTTAATTATACATTTTGAGATTTGATGACCTCGGCTGGCTAAAGGAAGGGCCGTACACCATTTTTGAAATAAGATTATCGACTCGACTGGAACATAGAATCGGTCTACCTGGCGTTTATCCGCATTTTTGTGGCCACCGTGTATAGTGCCTGTAAATCTTGTTTGTAGGTTAGTTTGATAATGACAGTTATATTGTCGAAACTTGTTACTGATATGTTTTAATTTGTTTTCAAATATAGGTGAAAATTTTTACAAAGTAATCCAGAATATTATTTACTTTACTTATTCATTCAATTGTATTTATTTAATTTAGTCGATTAGTACACTGTAACATCTATTCTTATTTTATATTATACCTATACACACTAATTTTGTTTCCTCTAGTTTTTTTTAAGATATAGGTTGAGTTTTAGTTGGTATATTATTGTTTTACATTATTGTTCTTTTTTGTACTTTCTTTCTAAACGGGGACAATCAAGAAAGAATCGTAAATTATTTTTCGTGAGAAGCGAATACAAAGAAAATTTACTAAAAGGACTCAGATCCATTGAAATTCCAACAGAAATAAAAAGATAATTGTTGAACTTGGCAAAAGCTAGTGTAAACTAACATGATCAAAAATCAGACAAGACACTAAAAAGAAGTATAATACAGCCTTAATAATCTTCCATGTTTCGATAAAGAATAATATACTTGAATATGATAATTTACTAATATTGAGGAAAGAAAAATAAACTCTATTAGTAATATTAATTATTAATGAAGTTTTCCATAGAAAGAAAACGTTCAGCACTTTTTCCCGATAAATATGGTATCCATTATTATAAATTAAGTTAATAATTTAAGAATGTAGCCAGATAAAATAACCAATTCCCTTAATTCCATCTACACGAAGAACCTACATTGATGAGATTGATTGACTTGTCAGTTAAGTATTTATCATCCCGGGGCGTCTATAGATGTTTACCTTACTATATTTTTTTAACCCCTATATTGACAGAGTACGTCACTTATTTCATTCTTAACGTTTGGATAGGTCTACCATTAGATATATGTCCGTCTATTTATTTTGTATAAGTTACAATAGCCGCTCTGGCGTTTCACATGTCCGAACAAAAAAATCGTTTTTTAAAATCTCATCTATTCTTTTCTGGTTCCTCCAGTTGCAACAATAGAGCTCCTCTAGGAGCTGTCATAACATACGGCGAAAATATAAATCGTAGCCGAGTAAGGTAAGCAAATACCTTTAGAATTATTGTGTTATGAATATTTCGAATTTTCATTATATATGCTTTTATTTGATTAATATATCTACTCCCCTTGAAATTAACATTTTTATACTTTATGCAGATCGATTTTCTAACAAACAAATCAGTAATTATTCATGATGGTTATCTGAATGGTTGGTAACCCTAACACACTTAATGTAATGAACGGTGCATGATAATAATATCCGTTAGTTGTACACCGGAACGGACTAGAGAGCTTTTGTGAAAAAGCATGTGTAGGTGAATTGCACTGAAGCGATTTAAATTAAACGTAAAACGGTTTTACAGCATTATATATAATTTTTTAGAAAACCTAACATTTTGTGTCATTAATTTAGGTAATAATTATATTATCATCCTTATTTCATTTTCACCACTACATTAATACTCGTTACGAAACATTAACGGAGGATCGGAAGCGGATGACCTTCCTTTGTTCTCCCTCTCTTTCCTGTTTTTACAGCATCAGTCATTCGAACATTATTATTCCATAAATCACCACAATTTCTCATAAAATTGTTGTTGTCATATCGCACGCATGCATAGTCCCTCCAGCTACCTACAACATCTAGACCGTCGATTTCCGGTCACCTATGGACTTCCGGCGTGCATATCAAACTTCAGAGGCCGTTGATCGTGACACTGAATGAATACCGCTTGCATACAGATGTAGAATTAAATACGTATACACAGGTAAAAACACATGTACTGTCGTTATTTACGTTAGACGATCTACAGCATAGAAATGTTTTATTACATACAGTGCACCTCAAGTGTATGTGTAATACATGGAGTCAATCTAAACTTCGCAAAAAATTGGGAACTTGCAGAGCACATAATAAATTATTTTTGTAAATTTATTTACACTTTAACATTCTGGTCAACAATGTAGGTTGTACTGACAAACTGTCAAGCCTGGAATTTTATCAAATAGATATGCTATTCTTTCAAGTTCAAGTTTGGTTCCAAGGAGCTGCTGGATATTTCACGCGTCCTAGTAGCAAAGTTTGTGTTTGACTTCGTGTCACCTTCTGCTATTGCCAACAAAATGGAAAATACAGTGAAATTATCAGATCTCTTCCAAACAAACTAGAGAATGACACGCCATGGGTATCTGGTGGAAGAATGCAGTAGTCCAGTATAGGATTCAAGAGATTGACATCTCTTTTATCTTTTTTTAAATAATGATACTGGCAGACCTTTCACATATCACATACTAACTTCTTATTGCATCAGCCAATAATATTTATACAGATTATAAACCACGCTTAAAATCACTGTATCGTATGTCGGAATGATTCGGAAAAAGAGTAGCAGGGGGACGTATGTAGGTACGCGCTAGCGTTAGAATAGCATAGAATTACATTCTGTTGATGAAACAGAGTAGTTGATGTTTTCGTCGGTACTTTCTATATTCGCTTTGGCATATTTGCGATTATTTGTTTTTTTTTAATTTTACTGTTTGTTTTCTAAATAATTATTGATACTTTCTCCTTGAACACAAGAAATTTGTGATACAACAGCATCACCTAACTCACTCGATAAGAGATATTGTACATCTTTTTAACAATAAGTTCCAAATTGATATTTGTTTTGAAACTGTTCGTCGCATAATTAGTAACTTCGAAAATTATGGCTGTTTAAATCCGCTTAAAATAAAAAAGAGAAGATGCCACAAAGCGAGCAACGCGACGTTTTAATGTGCGCCGCTGTAGAGGAGCAAGCACAGCAGTCTCTGCAAAATATAGCAGAACAATTTAACGTGTCCCACTCTATGGTTCACAGAGTGTTAAAAAAATTATAAGTACCGCTCCTATAGCTTAGGCAAAACGAATGAAATTTTTCCCAACGATAGAAACGAATGCTTAGAAATTTCTGAGAAAATTATTGAACAACGCAACAATGATGACGACCTTATTGCAAAAATAGTATTTACAGACGAATCTTCGTTCCCGTTATATGGCCGCCACAACCCAAGCGTTTGCAGGTATTAGTCACAAAGGAATAGACATCTTACTTACGATCATCGAACATAATACCCCATAAAACTAAATGTTTGGACTGGCCTGGTGGGTAACCACATAATTGGGCCATTTTCCATAGAGGGAAATCTCAACGCTGTAAAATATCTAGATCTTTTGCAAAATAGTGTAATTCCCGCTATAAGAACTGTAGTAGATGTAAATGTCGTTTGATTCCAGCAAGACGAACGTCCTGCGCATAATGCTGCACCAGTACAACAATTTTTGCACAGCACATTTGATAACAGGTTGCTAACTAGCTGGAGCGTTATTCGCTGACGTAATAGATCACCTGATCGTTCTCCAAACGATTTTTATCTATGGAGGTATCTGAGAACTTCAATTTATGGTTTTCGAGATGCCAGGCCTAATATTGTAGAAGAATTGCGAGCATAAATTATCCATCGTATGGAAACTATTCCAGTACAAACAATTGCAAATGTTCAAAGAAGCTTTTTCGATAGAATAGGATATTGTTTCTTTGCGTTAGGAGATCGTTTTGAGCATTTAATACCATAATAATTTACCCTATCAATTATTTAAACTTTCCCCGCGAAATATTTTTCAGTTTAGTTCTTGAAGGAATGTATTATTTAAGTTTTAAAACTGCTTTTACGTAATTTCTCTTTTTTTAACTAGGATATTTTTTCCAGAAATTTGGTCATTAGAATGTTTTCTTATTTCTTTATTACCAGTATTTACTGGCTTCGTTAGGTACGGTGTAATGGTTTTTTTTTTTTCATTTTATTAGAGTGAACGAACTTCTGAAGACACCTTCAGCTATGCTTTTTTTTATTAAAAACTAATTTTAAATACTACACTGAAATTAAAATTTTCATTACCTGTTTTTTCAAAACAGGAAAATGTTCGATAAAAATGTAGTTCTTTTCACGTGATTATCGAAATCATTTGCTTATGTAGTTTATTATGAAATTTAAGAAAAAGATTCAATGTACGTAAGAAATACCTCCAAATATTTATAACAGACTTATGTTTATACGTATAAAATAGCAACATTGTATTGACAGTGTTGCGTAAAATGTGATTACCTTCTATGCTACTCTAACGCTACCGGGTACGTCCGCCCGCTACTCTTTTTGCGAATCATTCCGAACGATACAGTGACTTTAAGCGTGGTTTCTAATTTGTATATACTACTACTCAATTTCTGCAATTTTCTGTACAAATGCATGTTTTGCTATCTTTTCTCCATTTCCTATTCCTTGAGAGGTTGACGATTCTGTTCATAGAACAGTAAAGTAGAAATTATCATTAGTTTATTTTATGTGCACATACACGGATAAAAGCCAGTTATGCAAATATAATTAATTCTGTATCAAACAATTAAACTGTATGATTGATCTATTGAGACTATTAAGAAAAAGGTAAATCCAGGTGTTTTTTATGTAACTTTTTATTTTAATGCCGTCTTTGAATATGTTCCGATATGCTCACTCCTCTTTCTTTTTCCTGAAAAATGAGTGTGGTATTTTTAACATAACCCGATATTTTATATAGCTTTTTGCGTCTTTTACATGGATGACAGAAGATGCTTTGACCGATTTTTCAGAAGATAAAAGTTAATATATTTAGCAAATTACCAAAAAGAACCCTACAGCTTTGTTGCTGTCATCCAAATGACATTTAAAGTTTTAAAGAGAAATTTTCCAAATATTCCAATTTGACTTTTGAAACAGCTGATACTCGATTGCAAAACGTTATGCTGTATCAGTCTTCTCGAAAATGTGATCCAACACCATCTTAACATTGACACTAACACTAACACTATTAGCACTAGATACGTATATCAGCAACTACTGAAGATGGCAACTTAGATGCTAAAATACGTATCTAGTGCTAATACTGTTAGTGTTAGTGTGGTGTTGGCGATATTTAACATGTGTGCAACGCACAATCAGAGTCAGTCTGTTTCGAATGGTGAATGTACATATGTAGATGTTGCAGACATTGAACCGATAATTTTTTAATAAAAAGGAAATACGACTACGATTACAAAAATTGTACAGCCTGTATGTAACAAAGAATTGTAATTGGACCAAATATTTGAGAACAAGGCCAGTATATATTTTAAATTCCTACCAGACGATCAGGTTTTGTATGAATAAACACAGTTAATACCATATACATTGCAGAATAGTGTTTGAATTTTAGTTGCACAAGAGGCAAAGTCCTTAATTATTTGACTGTGCTATAATGATGCATTTGCTACAGAAAAACGTAAAGTGAATTCGTTATGGTGTTAGGAAATTGTTTTTTATACATAGTGAAGTACTTGCTAGTTAGTGGCAAGGCAAAAACAAACAAGAATGATATAGAAATTATCAACTATGTTTATTAACATAGATATAATAGAGATGTTTTATTTGGTAAAAGTAGATGTGCAGTCTTTTACTTTTGGAATACAGTATATGATTATATATCAACGTATACACATACTTATGTTTCTGTTGTAGTGTATTATGGTAAAAATACCGCTTAGGTTTGCATGCCGCTAATAATGATGAATCAGTACGCTTCCAGTTGCGTAAAACCGCCAACAAAGAAGACTCGTTCAAATTGCACGACTGGAAATAATACGAGTAATTATGTTGGTTATGTAATGTTTAATTCAATTACAAATATACACAATATAATCAAATAACAATTAAATTAGTTTCGTGATTTATGTGTTGATGAGATGTATACCTTGTATTACCTTTAAATTCATGTCCTTCTAATTTTTGTTTTCAATGTAGATAACATATAGGTAAATACGACTCAACAAAATTTAAAGAATAGAGCTGTTGCTCTAACTATGTATTCGAACTTGCGATACTTACTATAATTTTTCACAATGATATTTTCATTTATTTGCTGTCATGGTAATACTATTTACTCAATATGTCACTATTAACATCTCGCCTACTTTCAGTTAAGTGTTCTGTTTAAAAAGTGTCACTGTACTTTAAGAAGCGTTTATTCAAGTTTGTAGTTAAAGCGGTAAAACATTAATGATTCAATCTTATTATCCAGATAGTTTTTCCACTTTTAGGTCAATGATAACACGCAATTCTAACAAAAGTCAAATTTATTCCAAAACCTTTACAAAATTTATAATCTGGTTTTCGTAACAACTTCTTCAGTGAAGAAAATTTTGTAAAGGTTTTGGAATAAATTTGACTTTTGTTAGAATTGCGTGTTATCATTGACCTAAAAGTGGAAAAACTATCTGGATAATAAGATAAGTTAAAAGGTCATAAAAATACATATATTAATGATTCAATGTTATTTAAATGTTATATTTAAAACAATAGATAATAAATTTCATCTCGATATAACAGTATTACTCAAACACTTTCCACTGTATGTATAACACCAAGAACTAAATAGATATATACAATACGTAATCAATTATTAAAGAAAGATGATCTTTTGGTATTTTTATTATGGAACTACTTGTATGGCTTGTATTCTACAAGATTAATAAAACATGTTAATTATATCTCATTGCCAATACTGTTGAAAGATTTATTACTCTGCTATTTACTAGTGTTAAAGCTCCAAACAGCCAAGACCATGCGTGCATATTGACTATAACGATGATGTAATAGGGTAAGCTTTAAGATGGCGGCCGCTTCCTTCGGAAGGTATACGTGAGAGGCATTATTTAATTTGCGATAAATTAACGGGAAAGAAACACATTTTAAACGCTGTACAAATATAGAATCAAGCTGAAAAGGAACGGTGGAACAATTTAAATTGTCAGGAGTAAGTATACTTCAAGCCAAAGGATGTTAAAGCAGATTACCTTCATTACGACCCTAACTGAAAAGGCAAACCCGCACTTTTAAGCACTCCAAGTAACTCCACAAGCTAATTATCTGAGTTTACAAATCCCCGTTAAATTAAGAATTGCCTAATGCAGTTTCGGAAAACCTCGCCGGTAACGTCAGCTTTTATACGATTAGATTTCTACACAAGCGGAAATGAATTTAAAATTGCAACGGCTTTCGTAATTTCCGTATATCTAAAATATTTACATACTTTTCCATTTGAAATTAATCCAGTGGAAACGAGCCAGCACCAACAAAACACAATAAAATTTAATTTAATTAAATTCTACAGTTAGGTAACATATATACATCTTAAGTTGAGTAAATAGAATTACTCGTACATGAAAGGTAAATGAGGAGCATGCTTAACAAGTGCAAGCGAAGATGGTTCCTTTGATAATAGCTGGCGTATTATATTTCGTAATGAAAATGCGGACAGATTGATGTCGCGCATAAATAAGGGTACCCATATGGTATTTGTCACAACTGGTAGTTGGCATGGTGTAAATGCGATTACGTAACGGCAATTTTCGGTATGAAATGCGTGCATAGAAAGTTAGCTTGTTGTATGAATAACTATATTACTTCATATTCACGTGTCAATTTATGACTTATTGTGAAGTGCTTAAACTTAATGATGTATGAATAAATATGGGCATGCAATTGGTAACTCGTTAACTATTCTTGCAAAATTAGATGAATTCGACGAAAATTCGTTTTAGTCATGTGTATCATTACCTGAATCAAATTCTACTACAATAGTTTGTGAAAAAGATAATTTTTCATTAATTTATTAATGAGTTCAAAAATATCTAATCTGACATTGAACTTTTATCTGCAACTCATCTAGATGTTTAAATATTAACTTTTATTTATCATTGCACAATGATATCGCTGCCATTTATTAATTAAGTAAATGTTGTACATACACCAAAGACGATATTAAGTAGATAAACACTTTGCATGCTAGTATTTACATTACTAACTTAATATTTGCATTTATCGTGTGAAGTTTACAAAATTTTAAGATGATTCACGTATTATATTCACTCATACGTATTTTTGTAGACAAGCTACGTGTAAGAAGTTTCCAAATACCTTAATATTTAATAGATATAATTTTAGTTAAACTAAAATAACTTAAAAAATAAAATCTCGAGATTAAACTCAACTTGAAAAATTGTGTTGTGCCTAATCCCGTTTTCTATAATTTATATTATTTACTGTCGTCACCACCAAACAAGTCAATTATGTAACTATATTGCATAATAGAGAGGAGTAATAATGGAAGTGAAATAATTGACTAATATTTTATTCAAGAATTTGTTCATTACATTAGTAGATATAATTTATGACACCTATTGATCATGTTTTATTGGTTAAGTCGTTGATGGCTGGTTCTCTAACTATTTATTAATTATTAATAATAATTATTATTAATAATTTACCAAAAATGTCATAATAATGAACTAATGGTGCGCACAAATAAAGAATGAAAGAAAATTCTGCTATACTAGTAACAATTTTTAAAGTTGAGTTCTACCTATCTTACAGTAATTTGGGAGACAAAATACGGTTACACATGCCAAATGAATCAAAAGTGAAAGTTCTGCAGCAACTCTAATTCATTACAGACAGTTTGCTTAACGCTAAAATCTTGTTAATAAAACTAAAAAGTCAGTTGTACTTAAAAACATTACTCTATGTACATACATTCATAAGGATAACCTGTCCTGGTCAGATAGTTGTAACCATTACAGGATGTGTCTAAGGAGAGCTACTTCACTTTTGCTGTGTTGATGATTATAGACAATATCCTCACTAGACTATCAAAATCTGACTTTGAGGTATGTACAAGAATACAAAAAGCCATCCCTAGTGGCAATTATATCTGTGGAAATGTAGCTTGACGTCTTAAATATAGTAAAGTGTTTCGGTATATTTTAAAATTCTTCTCATCAAAACCATATTTAAACAAACCTAACTAATATGATGGCCAAGCACACAAAAGATACCAACAATGGACATATTACTACATCTGCAAGTGAAGCACAAAGCGATAAGAAGCTCCGTCGAACTGGAATCAACAATTGAAGGCCCTACTTAAGAAAGGTGATAAGTGCCAAAAATAAAGATTCGAGTTATCGAAGAAAAATCTTTAATTAATTAACTGCATATGTATATGGCTTGAACAAGAAAATTAAACTATAAGGCATGTTACGCTACAACATGTCATTTAGTTAAAACCTTAAAAGGCTAAATACACTCTACAAAAAAATACATTAAAAAATCTAGAAAAGTGGTAGGTGCCAGTACAAAGAGTTTTGTTTCTCTTCGTCCGATATTGGTTTATTTGTGGCCGGACGTAAAACCGCCTTTCGGATATCCTGAGGAGCTTTTTTTAAATCTTTTTCGTGTTCGAAGTAGAGTCCAAGTATGCTTCTTTTGTTAATACTACTGTTGGATCTTTGGATTCGTATCTTACAGCGACTAGTTTGCTTATATTTAAATTAAAAATATTGATAAGTTCGTGTGCCGCTGTTTGCATGTTGTGAAAATCTTGTTGGTTCATTTCCATTACTTGGAATGGGTTTTCAACTTTTGCAGACTTTACCACGGGTATCAGGTCTGACGGAACGAAAGCTTCCATTACCCGTTTCCTTTTCTCAACGAAATCACGATCACAGCTCAAAAACTGTGACAACTTACAAGAAATTTTAGTTCAATGCTTATCAAAAACATCCAATGATACTAGAAAGAGTAACGTGAAAACTGCCTACGGTATTTATTCTGGCCGCAGCAGTTGTCGCTCCATATTACCAGATGCTCTTTGTTAGTTATTCCTTGATTTAGAACCTCCAGCAAACAAGAGGATATTTCATTTCCGCCACGATTGCCAATACTCTGTACTCATTACGTATACGTAATGGCCAGGCTGATATATTCTATTTTAATACCAAAAAAAAGCACATCTTATAGATCTACTGAAATGCAGCAGATATCACTCCCTGGACTTTCAGACATAGATATATATGTAAATCTGCTTTCATTAAATATCTTGCTTTTTCGCTTTTTAGAAGGAGTAATTCTAACTTCAGTATACCGTCTATACTTTCTTCATCCTTAAGTTGGATTGTGCAGTTTAACTTGTCAAATGTTTTACATGTATTTGTCCGCGGTTTTTTGAACGATAAGTTCGACAAATCTTTTTTGAAAACATCGCGCTAGAAATTCTGAGTAATAAACTGTCTGGATGATTGCCTTAAAAGGCTTTATATAGGCGACTAATATTCAAATCAAGACTCAAATACTCTTTGGCCGTTATGTTTCGTTAATAGTGACTTAGATCCCTTGGTACATGATGTTCGGAAATAGTATCGTCAAATTTCTTCTTTCGAATGAGTCCATCAACCCTTGCACACTTGATCTATATTGCCTTTTCCATTGGGACGGCTAAACCACACAGTCGACACTGTCTTCGGCTGTCTGCTGAACCTTCGTATATTCCATGTCTTCTGCGTTTTACATTAATTATGAGTATTAATCCCATAAGGTAAGTACTTTGGTTGTCAAAGGTTTGTTTATGAAAGCCAGTAAATAGTTGTAATTTCGAACTTACCACTTCATTGGGTTTCTCCTTTTCTAACATTCTCTCATTTTTATAGGTTAGATACGTCTTCAGTCTTTTCTGTTCTTGAGCAAATGTTCCGATACCTTTCTTTCTCCGTGTTTTCTCTTCCTGATTGTTCTCCATTTTGAAAGGTTCCGTCGCACACAATGTACTTAACATTGCGAAGAATTCACTAATAGGAAAACAGGTTTTTTTAGTTGCTGAGGGTATGGCACTTAGCACTGCTTTTATCTAACAGTGGCGCACAGGATGCGCAGTTTAGCCTGAGCCATAAAATCGCCCTGAAATATTATGGTTGGCGTTTGGCCCGTTTCATACTTTATTCTCGATGGTACATAATACCTTTCTAGATAAAAGCACTGGTTTAGAAATTTTTGGCATTTACCAGCTTTCTTAATTAATATGTTCAATTCTCAAATTAAGAGATTTTGTTGGATATTTTCACATCCAGTAAGAGCTCGGAGAGTTAGTAAAATTATTAACCAAATATTAGCTGAGAGTTGGCACAACTATAAGACAAATACGCTAGACAAGTCTTCAGCATGCATACATTTCTTTATACAGTAAAGCAGTAGTAGAGGTACTAGGAGTTTTACTCTTGAGTGTAATATTACAGGGTGCTGTCAGTTTTACTAGAAATAGAACTATACTGATATGAGTGCTAAATTACTGAGAACGTAAGGATAACGAGATTGGCGGTAGCTTTGCTGAAATTTGCACTGGAATCTCGATTTATTGGAGCAGATAATCAAGAAATTACGTTATACTAAAGTTAAATCCACGCTAGGCACATTATATTAAAAATTTAGGGAAGGTGGACATTGGTAAATGTCGATTCTGTTGGAAATATAGTGCAGAACATATGTGTCTGAGTGGTAGTAACCAAAATAAAATAACTCTAGCTCAAACAGACGCTTCCAAACTGATCTACATTAGAATTATAAGCTCCAATAAGATTCTGAACTTCTTTAGTAGTCTAGAAATCAATTTAGACTAAAACATTAAGAATATTTGCAGCAGACCTTACTGGCTGTAGTTATTCTAGTTAATATAAATATACTCACTGAAGGATATAATAAAGTCAGATTTTCTTTGGCCAACTACTAATCTACATGAATAAATAATAGTAAACTAAGAATAAATATTTTTGATAAAATAGATGGTGATTTGTAGAGGCTCCCGTATGAAGAAAGAAAAAAGCCACCATATACTTATAAGTTGCCATGACTTTGTGCCTGCTACCAACGGAAGAATCTCGTCTTAGGCTTTTTATTGCTTTTAGCAAACCTTTTGCTTTGACCTGTATTGCCTTGATTCCTATCCTATCTAATATGCAAAACCGAAAATGTAATTGTAACTTAGCTAGCCTTATTGGAAAGTTTAGTTAATGACTTATCCTTAAAGTGGTGAAGAATTGAGCTATTAGCAGTGAACTCAGAATAAACAATAAGAAATAAAAAATAATGTAAGATTATTGTATCTAGTTATTGTTTAGAACTTGCACTGATATCTACATGACCATTCTTAGGTCAAAACTTATACACGAATATTGGACTTCGACCTTTTGTATCACTGGTCCAGGGATTTTGAAAGCCCTATATATTTTGCATGTTTTAAAATCTTATTATTGTCTAGGGGACACATATAAAAATATTACATCTTTAGCTGTCCCTTTTCCAAATATTTATGAAATTTTGTGCTATATCTTCAACAAACAAGATAAATTTTCAAAATTACGCCACAATTACCAAAATAGACTACCTATCAACGAAACAAAACATACAGGGTGTCCGCGATATACAAAGCATGCTTGTAAGGGATGATAGCTATAACGATTTAGAAACAAAAACATACACCTTGGGTCTATCTGTAAGCGTAAACGAGAAAAAAATATTTCTCATGTCACAAACTTCGACGCATACTATACAGCGACAGTCGATCAGTACCCAACGATTACAGGCGTCTATTCTTGCAAATGGGCAACACATCAGCCTTTCCTGTAATACATTTTCTCCTGTCTCTCAAAAACGTCTTTTTAGGATCAGCAATTTATCACAAATAAAAGAAAAGAACTAAATTTTGTAGTAGCCTTTGCGAAAGAGCTTAAAGCGCCATAACATAATTCCACTATTATTAGATATACAACTTAAATTTTCATTTACCGATCGAAAGCTGCTATTAAACACGCCCTTTTTACTCTAACTTCAACATAACATCGATTTTATTATCATAACATTATTTAAAAAAAACTCAAAGATACCTCTTTCCTATTGATCGGATATTTTTAAAACGTATGGCCATTGACTTCGTACGATACAATGGTCGAATGTAGTTCAAGGTCGTATTAACATATGATATTTGGCTTGCATCTGCACTTCTATTGAGTGCGTGTACAGTATGGTGTAAGAGAAATGACACCACGCTTCAATTTCAAAGTATTAAATAATTTGTTTTTATCGTTGTTTTCAGTTATTTTCAACTCTAAATTTTTGATATGGTTTTTTGGTTATTTAAGAAGCAATATGGATGAGTTTTCTTGTACAGTTTGACCAAATAAGGTTTTTCAGAAATAATTTTTTTTTGGTTTACGCTTACAGTTAGACCCAAAGTGTATTATATGTTTTTGTTTCTAAATCGTTGTAGCTATCATCCCTTAAAAGGATGCTTTGTATATTGCGGACACCCTGTATAGTCATGTTCATGTGTTGTATGAAACTTTTTGATTATATTATGTAACACTTACTTTACAAGTTCTAGCAATTACTCTCAAAATTCAAAATATTCACATAAATAATTGATTAATTACGGCAATTTTTTGTTTAATGTGGCCGATATAAATTAACAATTTTTATTGTGCTAAGAGCAATTTCGTACAAAGATGTATTCATTTTTGTTCTAAAACCATTATTTCTCACAATATAACATTTTAATTTATTGACTGTCTGCAAGTTACTTTATCTCCCTAAATTTTCATAAAAGCTTTAACTAATATTTCTAATGTCGCCATTTATATTATTTATACTGCTAATATCTTAGATTTAACAATATTCATGGCCACTGAAACAAATAAAAAAAGTATAATTTATATTTATCAACTCATTTATGTTGATTATCATCTTGAAAGAGTTATTGCTGCCATTGTATACTTCCCAGATAACACCCATTCATTTATATATTTATGCTGAGTATATACAAAGGTATATGTATATGTAGAGTTTAAATACCACGTGCGTATCCCTTTCCTGTTATATCGCTGAAACATTTCCGGTTTTGTGTAATGCGCTAATACTTTTTTAAAACTCCCTTGCCTATTCTCTTATCTAAAATGTTAATGTACGATACCAGAGGTAAGGTAAATATTAGCAAGACCGGTGCAATATTGAGTGTATAAATACGTTTTTACTTGGATTTGACATACTTTTAAAATTTGGTTTATTGTTTGCTTCGGTGAATTACAGCATGGTTCCTATTAGTTATGCACAAGTTTTAATGATACGTTACAAAATTTAACAATGACATCATATCCTGCGTGTCATTCCTTTTTTCAAATAAAAAAAGAGAAGTAATAAAATTTTAATTATAATTTTAGATAATTCAACGGTTGTTTTTCTCTATTTATACCAAAACGAAATCAAAAATGTATAGCACGGATAACAGCATAACTTATGTCGGATAACCTATTTACACGTAATCTTAAAAACTGAATTAAAGATAATGGAAATTCAAGACGTAGCTCTAGTATAACGTTAGAATTACAAGTAGTGTAGTTTCGTCTAAAATATACATACATATGTATGTGTAGCATTAAGGTCAAGTTTATAATAAACCTATAACCTACATAGATCGATTCGAATACCTGGCTCACTTACCCGTATACATCTACTCTAATAGTATACTGAAAATAGACGTAATGACTTTGAATTAAATACGTGGGTTGTACAGATATAGAAAAAAATAAATTATTCGAATGGTACCTATACTAAGATTAGTATGTTTAAAAGTTTCGTGGAATATTACATTAAGGATAAACAAAAATTAATCATTAATTTCCCAATTCATCAATAAGTGGCTACTATTTTACTATAAACAAGTAAAGTAGAACATTTTGTCAGATATTTCAACGTGGTTTATGGAACTCTAGTGAATAATGAAAGCAACCTATATTACTATCGGTAATTATACATACATTATTATTATATATCAAGTAATTCGTATACGGGCGTAGGTTGTTAGCACAAATTTAAATAAAACTTGGATAAAATATTTATTTATTTTACGCTTTAAAGAAGTGTAATTACCATTACATACATACATACGCTTACGTATTTGTTAGTCAATGTCATCTTCAGAATTCATCTGACGTTATTTGAATTTATGGCCAGCTGCAATGATTTACACCTAAAACTATATGTGTTAGATCTAGAAGATAATTTCATCAAAATAGGTCATATCGATCTATTTGTCTAAAGAATATATCGACGATATTAATTAAATTATGGGCAGCTTGTAGGAGTTAAGACTAGAAACTTGCGCTTATAACTTTCCTGGAGTGGTTTGATTTGATTTGCACTGCATTTGCATTTCATTGCACACTGGGTACAGACCTTTGCAGATCTTTGCATCATCTCCTTAACACAAATTGACAGTTTCCGATGTTGTAATGCATCTCATTCAAACACAACGTGGTAGGCTGTTTCCTCCTCCTCATTGCCTAATTTGCAAATTAGTTCATCCTTAAAGATTCCAGTTCTATATAGATGATGTTCCCTTGGACTACTACTTAACTGTAGTAGGTTAAGAGCCAGCACATCCACTGCTAATTGCTGCGATGGCCGCCGCATATCCGTTTGCTGTGTAACTGCTTTTCAATGTTGTTCCAGTGTAGCTGGTGTGCTTTTGTAATTCACTGTACCACGTATCGCAGTCTTGGTTATTGCCAGACCCGGTTCTGGTCCAGTGAATTTAGTTGCAGAGCCTGTTCTTGCCAGCTTTTTTGCAACTTCATTGCCTGGTATACCCTTATCGCCCGGCTTCCAGGATTCTGTTTTACTCTCCACTTATCCCAATCTAGGGCAACATTGAAGAGTTTGTTGAAGGAGAGCAAAGGGATTATTGTATCACAGCCCATATCAAATATAGGGTTTGTAATCATGGTGGTTATTCCGACATGCCCAGAAGCATTCTGGCGTTTCCAGTTTCCACCACATTTCAGTCTATGTGCCGCTATTCTTGCCTCCCTCTTATGTAAATGTCCAATGAAAGCAGGACTCCGTAGCTGCTGTTGGCGGGCTTATTTCACTGGCAAGCTACCCTCTGTACATATGCGAGTTTTGTAATTGCTTGCTTCTGTGTAACTTTAGTCTACCAAATCAGCAGCCATAGGTTAGCATAGGTCCTACCACTGCAGTCCACCAGAGAAGTGATCATCCTGGAGTGGTTGAATCGTTTTGCTTATTACTAAACACATTTTTTTTTTGTTGGGAAAATAGACAAGAAATGTATCTAAATGATCAAATTGCAAAACATACTCTAAAAGTAAAACATGTCGGTCTAATTTCTGACTGGTATATTTTAAGAATGTTATTATTGTCTTTAAAATATGTGTTTTATGTACGTAATCTGCTCTAAATTATAGACGTTTCTAATGACATGTTATCACATATGCGGGTGATCTCTTTTGACAAAGAAAATGTTTACTTTTATCGTGACCAATATGTTCACTTATGGGAACTTTGTTCGATCTGTCATTAACTACTAATTAAATTGTCAGGTTGAGTTACCATGATCTTCTTCTATCATTAGTCTAGCGTCTGAAAAAGCCAATTAATGGCAAAACTTCTAAGTTTAAGCAAATTTTATATTTTTGTGTAGGAATTGGTATATTAACTACACCTGGAAATGTTCTTCATTAATTTGAGAGTAAAAATTATCTTAATACTAACTACTTACTACTACTACTACTTAATATTAAAATGTTTCCTACTTTTACACGTGGTTACCAAAGTTTGGACTTTTAGATTTTAAATAAGCCTTAGTATTAGACATCTGATGACACACAATGCTGTATTTGAAAGTGTAAAGAAGAATTTTTTTATATTATATGTAATAGGTTTTCTTATTCCGAAAGTTTTCTTAGTAGCTTATTTTGACAGAAAACACGTCTGACAACGAGGTAAAATGAGGGTGAAATGGAATTCTGAATACTGAACCTGTATTCCGAGGGCGATATATAACCTCCATAATCATTGCGGTCGAGAGATGGGATTTGGAAAACTTCTGAGTACAAATTTTTACTGGAAGACTATTTTGCTCTGTTGGGCCGGACTTGACTAAAGGAAAATCATTTTCTCATTACTCCGTGCACATAGACCCACAAAATTGTATTTAGGATGGGCTCTTAAGTATCTTTCATCTTGAGAAATCTGAGCTGGAGGTATCTAGGGTGGTGGCAAGTAATAAATAGGTGCTGTTTGGGAGATTTTGCAAACAAAAGACCAAAATCCAAAGAATTTTTAAAATAATTAAGGTGCAAAATGATGCAAGGTGTGATCTAAGGTGGTGGAAACTCTTCAATTCTCCCATGATTATACAATTTTTTTCGTGTAAGTGTAATAATGTAGTGTACCAACACAGTAAACACTAATGATTTTCTCGATTGTCAAAATTGTAACTGTATCCAGTAAAGTTCGTCATTCGTTAAAAATTATTGTAATTAATATATAAAGTGAAAACTATTACATTTTAATATAATTTAAGACTGTTTATATAAACTGTATTTTCAGTATTTTATCATTCAACGAACTCTCGAGTAGAAGACGTATTGTAGTGTATATGTACTTACAAGCTGCAAAGTTTTCGGTTTTTTAAGGTACAAACTTATCTGGTGTGCGTTTTACGATAAGAGATATAACCTCTTTCCTCTATTGTAAAACATATATCGCGCAATATGCGGAAAATATTAACAATAACGCTACTATGTAATATCATATCGAAAAGGCTTAACAATGGGGCGATCTTTTCTACTTTAACTTCCTTATTTAACAATGCAAATCTAGCAACAAGCTAGATCTAGTCCAAATGCGTTTCGTTTGAGAAGAATTCTCTTTTGCGATTAAATGATGATCTATTACGTATTACAATTTTATAATACTCATTTTCACTTTCACATTTTATTATTATATCATCATATAAAAGTGTCAAACCAGTCTAAATATTTTCATTTATGTTTCTAAAACTATTGTTCCAAAACTTAACCCTCCGTAAAAGTAATGCGACCTGCAATAACTTAAGGATTTAGAAAATAAGTCATAACTCTCAATTTCTCGGTCCTATACAACTGTCATTAGATCCTGCTGACGTTAGTAAATGAATCGTTTTGTTGATGTTGCGATGGTCTGAGGTATATTTTAAAGGCACATAAATCTATCTGTTTGGAGTTAAATCTTATACCTTCGGTTTTACTACCGGCGATAAAACTGCAAAGAAAACGATTATTTCATACTTGTTTAAAATCTTTGCGACTGCAGCAAATTGTGTTGAGCCAAAACGCGCGTAAAATAATACCGTGCTAACTAGTGGCAATTAAAGTTAACAAGACGTTGTAGCTCCATTAAATTAAGCGATGTTTGGTGTGCTATATGAGGAAAATAAATTGTATGTTTCTGATGGAGAGGACACTGGGGAAATATATATCTTTCCGTGTTAATGTTCTTCTTTGAAATTCTAGTAGGAAATAGAAATAACGCTGCACACAGAAAAAATATTGTTTGAAACTAAGACAACTAACAATAAATATCGATCATAATAAACAGCAGAGAGTTTCTTAATTGTTATAAAAAGTTAATTATCTGTGATTACTATGTTAGAACATTTAAATCCCTATTAGACTCATTCATCAAGAGCACTTCCTAATACATTAACTCTAAATCTCCAACTCTGGCGAACAAGAATAGAAAAAGGGTTAGTTACTTCCTTCTTATAAAAACCTTTTTCATTTCCTACACATTCACCGTCGAAGCAACCCCGCTAACACACGTGTTCCTAGTTAGAAAAGGAACTCCGCTACACTCGAGATTCAAGAGCACGAAGAGGTTTTTTATTTGGGTAAAGGGCATTAATAGTTCGAAACTAATTATACGACGACTGTTCAATTTCAAGCTGTTTTTTTGGGTCTTCTTCGACGTCGTGATTTATCTTAAGTTAATACCAGGACGACTATTTAAATCGCCCTTAAATCGTATAGGTACTAATTATTGTGTAATATGAAGCACATGTTTACCAGACAAATGAATTATGTTAATTCGTCCCAGAGTAATTGCGGTACTTCTATGTAACCACCATTTTGGAGATTACTAATCTTCGTACGTGTTAGCTACACGATATTATTTATTAGAGTAAGATTAGCGAACTGAGCATACGTGTTTTACTGTAAAAAAAAGGGAAATGTGGTCGCCAGTTTCACTTTAATGTTATTAGATTTTATGGGACTACTATTACGAATTGCTTTTAATTTAGAAAACTTGCAATAGATGTTCTTTTCCATGTACGTCTTTATTTTGTGGTATTCAGACATAGAACTTTTACTAACTTTCTATAAGTTGTATAGAAATGTTGAATAGTGAAATCGTATATCAAATAAAAATGTCAAGAAGTAGTAAAACATAAATTTATTTGAGGATATTGCTAGAATTTATTGCAAAAATTATTTTCCTCCTTTCAAGAGGTAATGTCAACAGGTTTCTATTTTTATCGAGAACATAATATGTATACAGAAAATTGCTGTTGTGTTTAAGAAATTTAATCGTGTTATTTTTGCATAACTTCATGTCGCTTTGTTTCTTAAAATTCTTACAGAGCTTCAGAGAAATATAATAACAAATCTGGGTTAACTGTTTGCAATACGTACAGATTTAGAACGAGGTGTCAGCAGACTTCAAAAGCACATAATATAAACTCTCCTCTTTTTCGTAACCTTGAATATTGATAGCGATCTGAAATTATTATGTTGCAGTTGTCGACACTGATCCACTTTAATAACAAAGTGTAATTCTTTTAAAACTGCATACAGGGGAGTCAATCGTTGTCATAATTTCTGTAAGAGGGTCACTATATATTTTAAGTGACTAAATAAAAGCACTGTTTCTATATTCATTTGTTCAGAATATTGGAGTAAACAGTTCCAGTAACCAAAATAGAAGGTCTTCCATATATTTCAGAGAAAATATTATTAATGAAGATACCAACCACAACATATTTGTTTATAATCGGTGTATAAAGCAGCTTCTAACGGGAATTTCCATGAGGTACCTACCAGGTAGCTCTGAGATAAAAAAGAATGGTTGATGGCTGTAGCCTGAAAGCTTTTACCCTACTGATCACATTGACGAATAACGAAGACATAACAAAATCAATAATAAAAGTGAGTAACGGGTGGGACCATCCTTCGCTATTAGGCAAGCTCTCATTTTTTCTGGCATACTTCGAATTACTGAAGCAATCTTTTCTTGAGGAACTGCTGTCTAAACCTCGTGTATGTCCTAGGAGGATGTTCCACAGCCTTAATCTGTCTCCCGAAATTGTTGCAGAGATGTTCAATGGGGGTTCAGATCTGGGTTTCACGCTAACCACTCTAAAGCATTGATATTGGCGGCAACTAGATCTTGCCTTACGATAATAGCAATGTGTGGGCGAGCATTATCATGCATGAATACAAATTCTGGCGTATGTAGAGCACCAAATGGTTCAAAAATTGGAGCTATCACATCATCCCGATTTCTTATGGCCCATATTATATACAGTCATCAAGAGTTATGCCACCCCACACCATAACTGATCCGCCACCAAACGTTTCCTTTTTCTCGTATGGCACACTGTGCAAATTGTTCACTTTGTCTTCTTCACACTCTTTCACGACGATCATTACTTGAAAGGCAGAACCTGGACTCATCCGTAAACAAAACGTGTCTGCAGTTTTCAATTTCCCAATAGGAGTGCATTTGAGCAAATTCTAATCGAGCTCTTTGGTGGACAGCAGTTAACACTAGCCGAGTAGCAGGTCGGTACGGGTTTAGACCAGCATCAGCCAACCTTCTTCGAACAGTATCTGCGGTTACTGCGACAGCAGTTGCATTCTGGAGGTAATTTCTTGATGCCTTGGCAGTACAAAATCGTCTTCCTTTAGCACTAATTCTCAATTCTTCTGCGATTCTTGTCTTGCATTTTCTATCTTGGCCTTAATCTCTTGATATCTTCGCCACGCTCTACTAATGACAAGTTGTGTATCACCCAGTCTTCGGCGAACTTCTTGTTGAGGATACCCTTCTTCGACAGCGTGATTGACGTGTAGCTTTAATGACGTTAAAAACGTTTTTATTAGATATTATATTAATCACAATTGACACCTTCATAATAATTTCAATAAATTCATGCTTTTAAGAAAATATGAACTTTGTACAAAAAAAACCAAAAGACTAAATGGCAAAAAAATCTTCACTAATTTAGCAAAAAAATAGTTTATTTAAAAAATATTCATTGCCCATTAATTTTGCGGCAAAGTGTGGATGTGAAAGCAGATCAAAACCAGTCCTTAGCCAGATAAGCTGTTTTGTAGGAAGATACCAACACTCGATTTTTCCTTTTTCTTGAGCCTCAGAAACTGCTGCAGTTGTTGAAGAAACACAAGGCAATTTACACTAGATTTTAAACAAACTCTGGAAATGATAGAATGTGAATTTAAGGAAAGAGATCTTTCCTTCAAGTCTTCTGACCATGGTTAGAGATTATGTCGAGATGCAGTACCTACTTCTACTTCCTGGTAGAATATGCTGAAGTAATAGCTAAAGAACTAGCGGCTTACTAATTTTAGCAAACAAGGTAATGTAATTGGTTGAGAATAGTGTTATTGTTGTAGCAGTTTAAGATTATTAAGTTTAAGAACATTACCAAAGTCTTTTACATGGACTATCTGCTGCATTCCATGTTCTCAAAGAAGCCCTTACTTTCGTATGCATTTGTCCCAATTTTTTATAATTAAACTGAATTTGAAACTAACAACGATGAATAAACACCTCAGCGACGATCGGCGAATGGTTTTGTGAGGGCTAAAAGAACTTTAAACACCCAGCAAAATCAAAAACTTCTAAACAGTTGTAAAATAGTTTAGAGTTTGGAGTGTTTTAATTTTTTTCTTGTGTTAGTTTAAAATTTTCTTATCTTTCTAGTGGTACTACCAGCACTCCTCTAGCAGACGGACAAAAAAGCACCATACACTGTTAAAGATGCACTCTTACAGCAGGTTTGTGCGTCCTTGCGGAAGCAGGCTGTACATTCTATCACATAATAATGGAATTGGAGTCCAAATTGACATATCAGACCTTAACGAATATAAATTATTAGATATAAGTTTCATCAACAAAAAAATATCAAAACCATTCCCATTTAACGTCAATAATTCAATTATTGCGTACTCCCAAAGCTTTGCAATTTTAAACACTACATTAGATGCGCGTAGTATCTATAGATGTAAACAATGCAGATTTTGTTTCTTGGACCGAAATGGATCCTACAAATCCAACAGTATTTCTGGCGTTATTTTGTATGAGGGTTGAAGCGTATTAAAGCTTTGCTTTCAAGAGTAGTTTCTTGTATTTGCAGTAATGCATATTCAATAAATTTGATCTTATTTGCTTAAACATCTGTAGAACAATTAAGTGATATCAAAGCTATTTTGGCTATAATGTCAGTCTCTAAGCAGTTTTAGTCTATACTTAGCAGAGCAAAATGGAGGAAGTTACCAAGAGGTACTACGTGGAAACGTTATTATATTTGACAGACAGATTGCGGGTTCAATAATTGATTTTGACGATGAAAGTGCTTCAGGATGAGTAAAAAATTTATTAAACTCTAAAATTTTCTTAAGCTTTCGTGCTGTTTCCAATTTGATGGATTCAATACTAAAATTGAGAAAGTGAAGCAAATGGGAATTCCATTAGGGGTAACTGGTACTCACTAAAATAAACTAACATTTTTAGAATTTACATCAATTTCAATGCTAATATTATCTTTCTTTCAAAAAAGGAGAGTAGTTTTAATGTGGAATAGCAAACACGCAAGAACTGGTGAACATTTCTTGCTGTCACAATCGTAAGGATTCAACAAATAATTTGCTGAATACTACACAATAATATTGCGAAGTAATTGAGGATTAATAAAGTAACTCAACAAGAAATATTGCTGTGTATTGTTTTACATTTATTCATTGCAATAAGTTGTAAAAAATTATAATCGATGAATATAAGTATATTATACGTTGTTATACTAAATGACAATCGAAGTTCTTCCTACAAAGCATTTTCCTTGCGGTTGAACGTAGCTGCATAGCAATTTACAATTACAATTGATATTACTGTAACATTGTATGCAAAACATATAGGACATTGTTCTCGATGCATTTATACATGGAAAACGCCGCTCAGACACACTTCCATATACGCGTGGAACACAGGCATACATTCGTGAAATCGATCGATATTGCACTTTCTAAAGTGCCTACTATTTCTTCTTTCTCATCGACATTACTGATGATGAGAACATCCTGTCTATCCTAAACACGTTTAGCAAGAGAATATTTTATATTAACCGTTTTTTTTTCCATATAATTTGAATGTGGAAGAGTATTGAGCGCTATTTTAATATATCACTTCCTGATTTGATATTTTATCGGTGGTTAATTAATGTGTAGTCGGGTTATAATTCAAATATTACGTTAAATATGTTAATTATAATATGTATGTAGAATATAACTGACGTGCCAAATAGGAAAATTAGTACCCTATACAGGTATTAATTCTGCTAAGATACAGACCAGTATTAACTAATTATAAACTTAGTTACTAACTATTATTGCTCCCAGGTTTAATATTAATTACTATATGTATATATTCCTCCATAGTGACCTACTTCAATGTAAGGAGCGAATAATTTAGTAAGTTGATGTAGTTAATGTAGTTATAAATTATAGACAGAAACGTGACGGTGATACTGTATGTATAGGAAACTGCAAATTAATCTGCTGTAGCATTGTGTATTCCACACTATCGCTGTTGTATACATTATTTGGCACAATGCTAAATAATTAAAGATTCAGCATAATAAATTAAATATACAAGTATGTATAATTATTGTAATGAACTTGAATTGCGGTATTGTAAAATATCTGTCATATCTCTATTTGACTGTGCAATTAACTATACGGGCTGTCAAATGAATAGTGTGGGAAAAGTAGACAGTATAAAACTAATATCACAAGAAAGGTAAATCCAAAAAAATTACGATCATACATATATTAAAATAATGTTTCTTTTAATAATTACCAAATTTTGTTAAATAACTTTTCTTGGATCCGTGCCTGACACGTGCGTACAAGAAAAACAAGTACGCTGGAAAAAACTTTAATAGACATGCACAGATATTTTTATCAAGTTGAATGATATGTAAATAAATGTTTATTGTACTATGTGAATGCATTTGTTTACGCAGCAGCTTTGCTGCTCTATGAGTTGTACATGTGATCTTTTCTGAAATATTCTATTTATAACAAAGTCACACATTTACTACAGATTTTATTAATTTCGACGTATTTTTTTCGCAGGAATCATGTGCCTTTGTTTTTTTCATTACAGAAACTTTCAATATTAAAGTACAACGACATATTATTAACCAATGATCTGCTAATTAATAATTTACTATTTGAGATCGCATTCGTCTCGAAGAGTCTCGACGTCTAAAATTTCTCGTCGACGATCATAAACAAAGTTTTTCATGTATCCTCGCAGGAAAAAGTCCAGCAGATTCAAATCGGGACTTCGTGCTTACCGCAGAATCGTTCCTTCTCGGCCTATCCAATGTGTAAATTCCTGGATTAAATGTTCCCATACAAGTCGGGCAACATGTGGAGGTGCCCCATCGTGCATGAGCTACATTTGCCGTCGTACATGTAGTGGTATGTCATTCAAGTAATCGGGTAACGTATTTTGCAGACAATTTAAATGATCTACCGCATTTAATTTTTCGGGAAGTACATGTGGCCCAAATAAATGATCGCCCAATATTCCGACCCATACATTTATTGATGTCCTATGTTAGGATGAACTCTCTTGTGGGTTTTTATCAGCCCAGTGATAAATATTATGGTAATTCAGGCCACCATTTTTTGTGAAGCAGTACTCATCGGTAAACAGGATCACGGATCGAAGATTTGAAAGACGAGTTTCTGTTTGACGAATTCATTCCAAACAGGTAACCCGTCGAGGAAAATCATTGTCTGATAAACGTTGGATTTTCTGTACGTAATACGGGCGCAGTAAAAGATTTTATCCTGTTTCTCCGTAGATTAAAATTATGTCCATGTTCTCAGTATTCGTATAACTTGCCATAAGACAACCAATGCATGTGAATGACTCAACGTTCTGCCTGTGCTGCCCATCCATTATGCGTTACGCTCGAACAACGGGGCCGGACTGAGAAAAATTTTATTTTCTCGTTACTGCGTGGACATAAAGTATTCATTTCTTGGAATTTAGGTTTCCATGCCATTTATTTGCCTTTTATTTTCAGAGACTATTTAGTAGACACCCTGTATACCATGTGAAGCCCTACGAGTTATCAATACCTAAAGTTAAAAATAAAAGAAAGGCATAGTTTCCATCTGTTAGAAGAAGAAGAAAGGCCTATCCGCTGTATTCTACTCTGCCATTGTACTGGCGAAAGCATAACTTGTTGCACCTTTATTTTATACATCGATTTTCCATTTCGTTCATCGCAGTTCAGCGATACATTAGATTCCCTATAATTCCCACGATCGAGGGCAAAAATCCAATTCTATGCAGAGTTCAAGTGCAATAGCAACAAACTGTTATTATCGCATATCAACACGCGTATTCAGTCGCGTAGTCATTACTGATATATCAATCAGATCGGGTAACGAAGTGTACTCTGTATATCCAGCGGTGGTATGCATGTAATGTAATGTAACTCATTCTTTTCTGTAGTAATAAATCACAGATTTAGATTCAATATTTTCAAACAAGTTTATTGGATTTAAAGAAGAGTTTAATCAAAGAAGAAGCAATTCTGTCTTTATTCAAGAATATCCTATTTCAAGCATATGGATTCAATTTAACGTGCATTAACGTCTTCAAAAATTTTGTTAAAATCAAATGAGGTGCTAATACTTTTATTAAAGCTATAGTAAGGTATATTTTGAATATTGCTCTCAATAAAACCTTCAACAGATATATCTAATTTGCTGTTAGAATGGCCATGCAGCATTATTTACTTACTAAGAATAATCAGTTGACTTGTCTTCGAAAGAGCCCAGCAAGTTAAAAAAAAACTCCGAAAGCTTGTGTTAACGTAAGGATGTCAAGTCTCAACTGTAAGTGAGTGTAACTGTAAATTAAAAGCTAGACAAAGCTATGTTCAAACTTAAAAAAACTCCCTTGCAGACAGATGTGTATGACTTGAAACATTTAAATTTGACAAGAATAAAATCATATTCAAGGTAAAACCTATATCAAGAACTTTTATGTATTTAGAAGGGTAATAAATTTTGTCATTATATCTAAATAATTCAGTAAGTAGTTTCTTGTATTCCACATTTTGAGGTTTCCACTATGATACAAAATGCTGATAGAAGAAGGAATAAGGTACACGACAATTAATTATTTCCTGAACATATACAAAAATTACAATATAATACAGTGAGAGTTATGATAACAGAATAATATACTAATAAGCAAGTAATGTTATGAGAGTTATACGACACTGGTCGTTCAGAAAGCTTCGGAGTTATTTTAAGAATGTCGTATTTCAAGCAAATGGGTTCAATTTGAGAAATACATACATACATACATTAACGTCTTCGGAAGTTTTATTAGTCAAATAAGTTGCTCATGTTTTTGTATCCAATTTCTTCAATTTGTATTAAGGTGTACTTCAAATATGTACATACATATATTCTTGCAGACGAAGACTCAAATAGTCAAGAGTATTTGCGAATATGTGTATTGTACTGCACAGTAAACTTTGTATGTGAAAGAATGGCCATGCAAAAATTAAGATTAGGCTATGACTATTAGACATTATTATTGAAATTAGTTAATAATAATAATTAGTTAAATATATTTCAACTACATAAAGGCAAACAAAGCTCTAAAAATCTCTGTTATAATTATGTAAAGATGCCTAGGTCAACTTCAGCTCTCTATGAACTAGCAGTTCATAGGATTTTGTACTTGTTGTTTAGGCTCTAAATATGTAGAACTTTAAATTAGAACTTAAAGAAAGTAATGTTATCAAAACAAATCCATTACTAATGGATGTGTAATGTTAAAATTCGACGAGAAGGTGAGAATAATTACAGCAAAAGCTGTATTAAGAGCTTTTAAGTACATATTTAAAAGAGCAATAGCTAACATAATTGGTCATTACATCTGATATAATAAGAGCTTTGTTGCATTGCTCATTTCGAGCCTTCTAGTATGATACAAAATGCGTCTATAATATGGAACAAGAATTTGGATAATTGCAGCAACATAGCTTAAAAGTCTTTGCAAATGTGTATACCACAGCTAAAAAATGGGCAATAGAAGATAATTTAATAATTTTGGAAAATTAAAAAGATACGAATGGACTAGAACTGTTAAGACCATATCAGATATAACTAATTGTAAGAAACATTCATGAAGTGCATAAATCCATTGACGACATGTACTCGACTGATGGGTACGAAGCAATAGTTAAGCCTGCAAAAAGAAATTACTTAATTAAAACTGCCTCGGAGAAGATAAAATTTAATATAAAATGTCAGCGTGTACACTGCCGCCAAAATATAGGCTTACAATTGGTTTGTTACCGGTCATGCTTACACTGCCAAAATTTGATATTTTAGCGATCCACAGCCTAATACAAGTGGACTATCAACACCGTCTCCGAGAAAACGTGCTATTTTGGAGTGTGGACATTTGTACCGGAAAAGCAAGCTATACTGAACATATACCTGAAAATAGTAATCCTGCAATAAAGAAAATACAGAAAACACTGCAAATTTCAAAGACTTTAAGTAACATAGATAAATATTCGTAAATACAATATATTTATATTTAAAATAATAATAATAATAAGTGTTTCGAAGACTAGTGTTTACCGTATTATTGGTGAATATAAAGCTAGAGGACTAATTTCACCACCATTAAAATGAGTTGGAAGAAAGGCGCTGCTACCTATATATATGTATGTATATACAGTTGACAATAGTATTAAATACGCAATAAGAAGAATCATACATGGTGTTTTTACGATTGAGGACTTCCTACATTAAATAAAATCTTAAAGAAAATAAGGGAAGATCAAAATATACCTCCAATGAGTCGTTCAACCTTGTATAAATTAATGAAGTTGCTTAATTTTAAGTAAGTTTGGGTACTAATTATTTAAGTGTTTTATATAATACAGAGTTTGTGTTTACAGATATTTAAAACGTAATCGTAAAAGTTTACTGTTCGAAGGTGATGACATTGTTTTGTGGAGATGAAAATAGTTATCTTCAATATCAAAATATAGAAATGAGCAACGCCGAATCTATTAGTTCGACGAAACATGACTGACTTAAGGACACACATGAGCAAACGTGTGGGTAGATCTTAATGTTACAACACGCAGACAAGCATTTACAGATGGTGTAACTACTGGTCTTAAAAAACCTGCTGGTAAACGAAGATGCTGAATTATTTTACGGATTGGTTCTAAAAATGGTTTGTCAACGATGGGATACTACTATTTGAAGGCAGAAAAACAGTCGCTTACCACCATGAAATGGATGCAAATGTTTTTGAGGAGCGGTGCAATAATATTTTCAAGAAATTATCTAATAATCTTAATAGTGCTATTGTGATAGATAATACATCTAACCATAGTAGAAAAAGGGAAAAAATACCAGAAAAGCGGAAATGCAAAAATGGTTAGGTACTTCAAAAACAAATACCGTTTGATCCCTCCATGGTGCGATTAGTGCTGTTGGAAATAATAAATCATCGCAAAGAGGGTTACAATATATACGCAGTGGACGAAATGGCAAAACAGAATAATAAAATTGTACTTAGATTACCACCTTACCATTGTGAATTGAATCCTATTGGATTAGTTTGGACACGAATAAAAAATGAAGTAGCTGCAAAAAATGTGATGAAACATGGAGGCAAAATATGCAAGTTAGATTATGTGGCGGAGCCATTTATTATTTATTGCTTTCAAAGTCCTTCTTTGTTGGTTGTTACTAAAATCATTATAATCGTATAATAATGCGTACAACAAGAATACGTAAACTTCTTCAAAACAAAGGAAGACCAAAACGGGCAATTACTTGCAGCACATACATATATGTAGCTTTGCGGTTGAGCGCAATCGACCAAATGGATGATGATAGATGGTAGTCATTATATGTAGAACACTTTCTTTAAATAACAAACAAGTGACACTGTAGAGATCCTTGACAATGACAAGGTGAACGATTTTGACGTTAACTACAATGTTGCAATTTTTGTGATTGTAAGCAGTTTAAATTCAAACGATTCAGCGATAAATCCGAATGAAAAAAAAACAATAAACAAACGCTAACGACTAAATCTTGCTACATATCAAGATTAAAAGAACACACGCAAACAAATTTCATCTATACATTAACGTATAATTATTCAACAGTTCTTCAGGACGACTTATTTATCTACATGGCTGCATAAAAAGCACAACGCACCGTACGCTACGGTAAACCCATATCCATACAACGGACGCTCTCGAAACCATAGCGCACTCCCATAATATGAACATATACCAGCAGTTATAGTGGGGATCAACGAAGAAGCACCGACTACTAGATTACGCCGACTTCTTCCGCCAGTGGGTGTTTGGCCACCGATTCAGTAAATGTACAACGCAGTCAGTCGTACATCAGCCTTTCCGCAGGTTGGTCGCACTGGTTCATCGACAGAGCGGAACATTTAAAACCTCCGTACGAACTACGTATACACAGAGGTTGGTCATTGTTACAAACAAATTTTTGTGTGTATCAAAATTAAATCACCTTGGATACCAGAGAATCGATAATAGGCGACCGTTTGCTAACCATTTTACGATATTTTTTTACACGAGAAGTGGTTTTGTTAGTGTTTTATTATTTGTGTATGTACAACAACAAAAAACACTGATCGGTTTCGTTAAATAAAAACAATTTTATGAACAATATTTGAGAAGTGATTAGTATGTTTTAAATAAAATAGTGCTTCAATAGAATTGTATAACAAACTATTACTTGACTGCAAGCAAAATGAAGTATTTCAATATCGTAGTTTTTGTGTTCCTAAACTATTTTGGACTGTTCGCAACTGGGTTGGAACTACGTGATGGGGGATATGAAGATTTGGTCGTCTCAATATCTGATACGGTTCCCGCTACTAATTGTAAAGAAATTTTGCACAACCTAGAGGTAAGAAAACTTTTTGTACTATTTCAAATCGATAGCATTGTTTCAAACATGATATAGCATAAATTTTCAATAAAAGTCTTGGAATTTACTTATGGTTATGTGAGTTTGATAAGAAAACAATGGATTATAATCGTAATTACTGTTTTGATTTTATTTGTGCCTGTTTAATCTTAGTCTTAACAGTATCGCCTCCAAGAATGCTTAGATCTACAGCGAAAAACAATTTGTTATTGTAACGAGCAACAACGTTATACGTGTTTACTATGTATTATAAAATTAGCACAGTATAAATAAATATTTCTGAGAAAAGAATCAAAATAAGGGAACTATTTTAAAACTTTAACTTACTTTGTAAGAATCTATATCTAAGCAATCTATAGCAACTTTTTTGGATTGTGTATTTTAAAATTGCTCAAAATAGTTTTTCAAAAACTTAAAATTTTTAAATGAGATCAACAAATGTCCTGGTTACAAATCAAAATTGCTATTTAGAGATTTATTTACTAATGAGAACACACCGGTAACACAATTTCGTCGTTTCCCTCTCATCCTCGTCGCAAAAATGCTTACAAGTTTTAGATATTCGTAAATCTCTCTCAACAAATGTATTGGCTACAAAACAAAATTTC
>SMLS01063543.1:0-11887 GCA_004785975.1 Popillia japonica
TTTTTCTATTAGAAATCCATTTATCACAGAACCCACATAAATTAGGCTTTCATAAGAATACTTCTTCAACTTCAATGCAAGAAATTGTCATATAATTCATGTCAAGTAAATTAAAACAAATCCAAACTATTGCTAACTCTGTTATTTCTGAAGCTACATATCGATTGAATTAGCAAAGTATTTTTCTCGTTAATTCATAGTGAAAACGGTGAAAACAATTGAACTTTTCAAGTTATTTAAGAAAAAAAATAGTTTGTAACCTTTCGTACGAGACTTTCAGCAATAATCAAACAGCTTTGCCCGACAGGAGTTTGAAGTTTAGTTTAACTTACATTGACACAACCATTAAACATTTTAACCGTACCATGAAAGAATATTTTAGTAAAACTTGCAGCAATATCATAGCCACCGATTTAAAACTTAATAAAGAAAAAGGAGATCATGAAATTGTTGATAGTCTCAGACAGAAGGATTATATGTAAAAGCCGATAGAGGTAACAGGATAGTGATTTTGGATAAATGTGATTACTTTGATGAAGTCAGTACTATGATAGAGGAAGGTCCCTATCCATGTTTAGCCCAAAAATCCTTTGCCAAGTACTCTGCATGTCTCCGAACTTTTTTCAAATTGAGGACAAGTTTTATAAACAAGAACACGGAACCGCCACGGATTACCTACTATCACCATTTATTGCTGAGTTATTCATGAACAATTTTGAAATTACAACGAAAGAAAACTCCAAGTATTTTCATCGGATATGGATTAGATATGTTGATGGTATTTTCACCATATGGATATGTACAAGAAAGTGTGATTAATACATCTTTAAACGAGCTTAACAGGAAGTCCCCAACCATAAAATTTCCTCTAAGAAAAGAAGTGAACCCTATTATAGCTTTCTTAGACACCTTAGTCATTAGAAATAACAATAGGATAGAAATTGATGTATACAAAAAAAACTAGCACAAACCGCCATATATTATGTCCGTATCTAGCCATAACTTGCAACACAGAATGCCAGCTTTTATTTTTTTGATGCGTTTAACCGTTTGATTAAATTTTGCTCAACCAAGGATAGACTCAAAATTGAACTGAAACGTGTGGTTGACACGTCGAGTTACCATGACCTTCTAACATCTTCATCTACCAGAAGGTTTTGCCTTCTAGCGTGGTTTACACGTCGAGTTACTGTGACCTTCTGGTACCTTCCCTACATACCCCCTTTGCTTCTGAAGAAGCCGCTTACATTAGTGGCAAAACGTCGAGTTTTATATTATATATCTTGTGCATTTTACTTTTATTTGTACTGTATATATTTTACTAACCATGACACAGTCAACACCCGGAAACCCTCATAATAGAAACTCGGGGCGTGGAAGCCTTCGATATCATTTAAATACAAATAACTTTGGTCCATTTTTTTTTCTTTCTTCGTTCCAGGTTATCTCTCGCTTCTTCAGACATTCAGCAACTATATTGTCGCACGTTTTCCTTGGTCTACCTATTGTTCTCCTCCATACGTATCATGTGTGTCCGAACCACTTCATCTTTGGCCTATCTACATATGTGTTTCAAAATCGGTTCCACCTTAAGGCCCTCTCCTATTTTCTGGATTCTTTATTCTATCTCCTCTAGTTACTACTTTTGACTGCTCTTAAGTACTTTATTTCTAACACTTGGTTTCGATTTTTTGCTTTCGATGTGTGAGATTTCAACTTTCACATCCATGTGTTAAGACTACCTACAACCCGTGTTGTAGACGGTAATTTTGTTTTTTTTTTTGGCGGAGAGGGGGCGAGGGGCAGGCAAACAGAACGCAGAAAAGGGTCGACCACATTATGAATATCCGTTCTTCTTGGTATGCATTACGATAGGGGCCAAGATTTCTAGAACAGTCTGAGTAGGGAAATTACATTGTTAAAAAGAATCCTCACTCGAGGAAAGACCACATTTATTTGTTTACTTTCAAATTCAGCAACAACTACTTCTAGATCATTATGAATATTAGCGATCTCAAAGATGGAATGTGTAAACTAAAGCTCGAAAGGAAAGCTGAAATTGACAATATTTTAGACGTTTAATTCAAAACAATAGAGGAGCCAAGGTACTTCCTTGAGGAAGTCCAGGTGTGACAGGTAGCTGATTTGATTGATTACTATTTTTGCTGTATACAACTTCATAAATCAATCTCTTATAAGTATTTTCTTTCTTTTTTGAAGTCTTAATATTTTCAAAAAAGTTATGTCGTCTTTCTTTAGAGTGCTTAGATAAAGCAGTTTCCGCGATTATATTTTGTGCTTCTGGGTATCAATGACGAGAGACGCGTTTTTTAAATATTGTCTAATTTGATCAATTTATTTTTAATGGCTTCAGTTAATCATATCTGTATTATTATTATTATTATTATTATTATCAGTATATAAAACCCCGTTTAGTATCGTTTAGCATACGATTTAATTCAGTATTTTTATTTTTGTTACCATTTCTATTATTGTAATTGCGTATTATGTTGACCTATTTATTACCTCAATAGTTTTGTGTGTGTGTATATGTGAAGTTATACGGTTAAACTCCATTTCATTCGTAAGATCCCATCCTCGCATCACCTAGATCGTCACAGCTTACTGTAATGCAGCTTAAACAAACTGGAGGGTCGTCGAAAGTTTTATTGTTCCAAGATGAAGTGTTACACACTACAGGGACATGTTAAATTCGTTATCGGATAACGGTCTGTTCCTTTATTTTCCACTTTTCCGGTAACATCGCGCACCTAATCCTCGTTACTTTTCACCGGGGTTAGAGCTCGCGACAGGGAGCCAGGCCATGCGTGTGACGTTTTTTTTTTTCATTGTTTTTTTTTCGCCCCTCGTCGTTCGTCTGTTCTTTTTAAAGCGGATCAGTAATTTATCATGAAAATCCTACATTCACAACATCTAACAGATGCGTATTTTAATTCGAGCAGTACGTAATGCATTAGCCGGGGATAATCTTGTAATAATAGTAGCGTCATGTCTGCGTGTAACAAAGGACAAAGCGGTTTACATTTTGAATGCTATTCGTTTTTTTCATTTTTTTGGGAAAAAATGATCAGCGTAACATGATTACATTTTGCGTCAAATGTTTGACGGATTTGCTACATGTATCTGAAGGATTATTTTTTAAAATATTAAAATCGTAATGCCACCACATTTGTGGGGTATAGGATCTGGTTTATTGTAACGTTTTTATTTTAAAATGAAAACACTAAATAGTGCTAAAATTAGATACAACCCTACGCAATTATTCTGCTTGAAATTAACTGTTAAGAAATTTGGCCATGGATAAATCGTAGAAGAACAAGAAATCTGTCAAGAAAATTTTGACGGTGGAGACCTTGTATAATGGCAACGTGTTTCTTGGGGTGAAAACAGTTTATTTATATTTTGATTAATTGCTAATGTTTTTTTGCATGCTGTCCAAGTTCGAGTATATCAATGGATGCAGCACAAATACTGTTTAGATAAAATATGATATGATTGTTCAGATTTCACCTATTAGAGCTTCCTTCACTACGATTTCTTCAACTACTCCAATCATCCAGTCCTATTAGTCTTCCAATTCCATATTCTTGATAACTCCTAACTGGTGCATTAATTGTAAGTTCCCAAAAAGTAAATGTCATGATGTGTTTGCCCATCTTTTTTGAGTTGGCATCTTAGAAAAGTATAAATGCCAAAACTGCATGCCCAAGTATTGGCCCAACTTCAGACACGATCTGTAAATTTGAGCCTAAGCTCATCTAGCTTCTTGTTCCCATTTGGCAAAAAATTTAGATAGTTTGCTACATAAAGTGTCATATTCTAAAAAGGTCATTTTCACCTTCAACAGTTGCAACCATTTAAGTTAAATTCTTACTCCTGTCACAATTGACATACTTCAAATTACACTGGTCAACAGGTTTTTGTTTTCTTGCACTCTGTGTTCATTGTAATTCTGAAAATATTTTCAAAAATTGGCTATCACGTCAGGTTTCTAAGATATGTTTTTTTTTATACATATTGCCATGGACTTTTTCGAAGCACGAACCTAGCAGTTTAGAACCTTTTAAAACGTGTAATTTTGATGTGCGATAGTTTGGAGCGGATCTGTAGACGCAAGAAACTGTGTGAGATGGACGCTCGGGAAAAAGGATAAATAATATTAAGTTTAATTTGTTATATCAAATATGTTAATTGGCTTTGTTTGAAATTGTAATTCAGTTTGACATGTTTGGACAATTTGGCTGTACCTATATGTTTGTAGATTTTAATTTTGATTAGCTGATGTATTTAAGGCATTATTACGAGTTTATGTTTGTGTGAATTTAAATACTTTAAGCTGATAAGTGTAAGATTTTGTTAGACACAAAAAGTGTATCTGGACATGTGTTGATTGTTAGATTTATAAGCGTTCAATTGATTGTTTTAAGATTGTTTCTTTATTATTTGATTCCGTTAATTTGTTTGATATTATTGCTCTGAATTAAGTGAATTCACTTAAATTAAGATAAGTATTGCTTGATTTTATTTATTCTTGATATTTTTCTTGCTATATATATTTTTCTTGATTAAAAAGGATCCTGTAGGTTTAATTAGTATTAAGAGATATTAATTAGATAAAGGTGATTTTGTAGAGTCTGTTATAGCTGGTAAATTTCACGTTGCAATTGTATAGGTATCATTCTGTGGTAATTAAGTCAATTTGTTTTTTTTGTGCGTTGAGCTTTTATCTTTTTAATATTAAGTTTAGTTTTGTTCGCGTTAAGTCAATTAGAGTTTTTTTCTATGGTTCCTGTCATTTAGGAAACATTTTTTCTCTATAAAATTTTGCTATTAATTTGATGTATTGGTATTTAGTTGCATTATTTTTTTTTGATTTTTTTTTCTTTTTAAGAATAAATATTTTTAAAATATATGCTGTTTGTATGTACTTATATCATTTTCTATCGCTGTGTGTAAGATTTTAAGACATTTTGTGCAGTTGGAAGAACCACCACGATTTTGGAAGCCACGTAAGTGAGGGAAGAATCCTGAGGGAAAGTAAAACGCTCGTGTAGACAGAGTAAACCCGTTTATGCTTTGGGAACCTCCACCAAGCTAAACCATAGCAATATGTATATGTATTAAACGTACTATATGTCTGAAGATATTTTTTTATTAGTAAGTTAAAAGAAACCACCAAGTTATCATCATGCTAACGGGCATGTCTGAACAGGATTTAACATGTTTGGGCTTCATTTGTACATCATAGTTGTTAAAACCACTCCCTTTTTTCTCTAGAATCAATCAAATCAAGCCATTAATAGATCTGTGCATATGTGAGTTTATATAAGACCCTACAGAGACGTTATTAGACTCAAATTGACTCAATGTATGGTAGTAACATTAGTTAAAGGTTTTTTTGAATTCGTTATGTCCCGTATGTGTGTAAACAATATTAACAGTTTTTGTTATGTATGTGGAGAATGCTGTTGAACGGTGAGTTCAACAGCATAGACGAAATATTACACCTTTAATAGAAAAATCGTATAACCATTATTTTAAATTAAAAATTACAAATCAAGACAAGTTGTGGACCCCTCACAATGTCAGTGCATGATGTGCTATTGCTTTAAGGAGCTGGGTAAAAGGTAAGAGCATAGCTATGCCATTTGGTAGGCCTATGATTTGGCGAGAACAACCAAGGATCATTCGACAGACTGCTACTTTTGCTGTACAAAAACCTTCGGGTTTTCCAGTAAAAATAAGGATAAAATTACCTACCTATCCTAATTTACCTTCTGCCACTCGTCCAGTTCCTCATTCGGAAGCTTTCCCAGTACCAAGTCCTATGGATGTTTCGAACCAAGAACATGTTGAAACCGAGATAGAAGAATACATTTCAGAGTTGTCGGATAAAGAATATTTACCATCTGAAGAGGAGACGCCTCATTTAATAAATCAATTGGAATTAAATGACCTAGTTCGAGATCTCAATTCATCAAAAACTCAGGCAGAAATATTAGGATCAAGACTGCAAGGATGGAAGTTGTTAGCTCCCGGTAAGCGTATTTCTGTATATCGAGATCGCCAGAAAGAACTGTCGCAGTATTTTTCAATTGAAGAAGGTCTTTCATTTTGCAATAATGTTGACGATTTCATGCGAGAATTAGGTTACAAACACCAACAGGAAGAATGGCGTCTTTTTATAGATGCTTCTAAATTGAGTTTAAAAGCTGTCCTTCTACATATAGGAAAAATCTATTCCTCCATTCCTGTTGACCGTGCCGTGCAGATGAAGGAAACATATGATAATATGACACGTCTCCTTAATAAAATCAATTACAAAACCTATAAATGGTACGTCAGTGCTTCACAAAGTATTGCTGTTTCCTTTATGAATGGGATAGTTGAGCGAGAAATTTGCAATATACTGTTAAGCAATGGCCAACCAGAATACAATATAGGGGAGCGTGGGGGAATCACGGACGGCGGGTACCTACTCGCCGCATGCATCACTCGATTCTAATCTCAAACAAAAATAAGAATTGCGTTTTTGTGTATGTCGGCTAATGGCGGGCGATTTGCGTGGGGTAATCCCGGCCGTCCGTAATTACCCCTCGATCAAATCGTATTAACTAATATAAATGTAAAAGTTTGCTTATTGGTTTATTTTTTGTAAATAACCTGCACTATACGTAAACTTGTTGGTTAATTCAAAGTGTATATATGTACTTACTCAAGGATACCTGTTTCAGATGCCACGAAATTACCAAAGGCAGACGGAGACCAGATACAGATTAGAAGATTTAAAAAAAGCCATTCAGGATGTCAACAATAAAACACTGTCATTAGGAAAAGCAGCTACTGCTTATTCTGTTCCAAAAAGTACTATACACGACCACCTCAAGAAAGAAGTTATAAAGGAACTAAAAACTGGAAGGAAGGCTATATTTTCTGATGAACAAGAAAGGGAATTAGAAGAACATATCATAAAATGCAGTAAACTATTTTATGATTTAACCATAGAGATGGTGCGGAAAATAGCTTTCAAATTGGCTGAAATAAACAAATTGACACATAATTTTGACAAAACAACCCAAAGATGGCAGAAGTAAAAATGTTTTTCAACAACTTAGAAGCCTTGCAAACAAAACACCACTTTGATGCTAATCATATTTACAATATTGATGAGACAGGCATTTCCAATGTCCAAAGAAATACAAGGATTTTAGCACCAAAGAGCGAGAAACAAGTTGGTGTAGCAGCAAGTGGTGAAAGAGGCACTACAACAACAGTTGTTTGCGCATTTAGTGCTTCAGGAAAGCATGTTCCTCCGTTCTTTATTTTTAAAAGGAAGCGAATGAATGCTCATTTATTGCGTGGAGGTAATGCTGATATGATAGCAGGAGTTAGCGATTCTGGTTGGATAAACGAGAACTTATTCATAGATTGGTTACAACACTTCATCTCCTATGCTAAGCCAACTGTTGAAAAACCAATTCTACTTATTCTAGACAATCATGAAAGTCATGTTAGCCTTGCTTGCTGCCTGCTTTGTCGCCAGAATGGAATAATACTGTTATCCCTTCCACCACATACGTCACATCGCATGCAGCCACTGGACTTGACATATTTTGGACCTCTCAAGGCTGCTTATAATAGAGAATGCGACTTATACATGGCTTCAAATGTAGGCCGAAAAATTAACACAATATGAAGTTGTTGAACGTTTTACGAAAGCTTTTAATCGCATCAGCAATAGAGAGAAAGCAGCAAACGGTTTCCGGGCAGCTGGTATTTGGCCATTAGATACAACTAAATTTGATAAACAATTGGTAGATGCAACATCATCACTTGAAAATTCCAGTGGCAGTTTGCAAAGAGCAATGACACCTGATGCGCAGATAGCATCGACATCAAATGTGCAAGAAGCAATGACACCTGATGCGCAGATAGCATCGACATCAAATGTGCACAGAGCAGTGTTGGACAAATCTATTCCGCTTGAAGATATTGTTAATATTCCCAAACTACCACAACCGAAAACTAAACAAGCTTCCAGAAAAATACATTCAGCTATAATAACCAGTACTCCCATGAAAGATATTTTAGAAGAAAAAGAACAAAAAAAGAAAAATAAGGAGCAGATGAAAAAACCGATAAGACTGTAAGCGACACTAAACGTAAGAAAGGGGTGAAGAATCTTATAGCATTTGCAGATGATAACATTAAAATGAAGGCTCAAGACAGGGACATACCACGCAAGAAAAAAAACTCAATAAACAGGACATATCTAGCACAATTGCAACATTGTTAAAAAGTTTGTATGCAAAAATTTTTTTACGTCGACTATGAAAACATCAGATTGATTAGTTTAAGTAAACTTTCAGTATTAAATAGCATTCGTAACTTAATCTAGTTTTGTTTTATTTCAATTCTGCCTTGGGTGTTCGCAATTACTCCACTCTCCCCTACTCCTGCAGAAAAGAACGTAGTCCATAATTGGCTGGTGGAGCCTCATAAAATACTTTTACCGCCATTATACATAAAATTAAGTCTGATGAAGAATTTCATCAAAGCATTGGACAAAGAGGGACCAGGATTTCGATACCTTAAACAAAAATTTCCTAATATATCTGAGGCAAAACTTAAAGAGGGGATTTTTATAGAGCCTTAGATTAAGCTGTTACAACAAGATCGAGAATTTGACGTTCTCTTGAGGAACTTAGAACGAACTGCTTGGGATGCAGTTAAAAGTGTACAAAGAAATTCTTAGGAAATAAAAAATCTGAAGATTACGAGGAAATTGTTAGTGAACTTCTTAGAAGTTACCATGCATTAAGCTGTAATATGAGTCTTAAAATACATTTCTTGTATTCGCACCTGGACTTCTTTCGCCCGATTCTTGGCGATGTTAGTGACGAGCATGGGGAAAGATTTTATCAGAATATGTCCACTATTGAAAAACGCTGTCAGGGCAAGTGGAATAGCGAGATACTTGCTGACTACTGTTGGACTTTCATTTCTTTTTTCAGCAAGATAATCCACGTCCCATATTGCTCATCGAACTATAGACTTTCTCCAAGATATCCAGATATCGACCACCTCATTAAACACATTATTAATAGTCAGCATAACTTATAACCTAAATATAAACCGACAAAATGACAGACTAATGCACTACTTGACAGCAAATGCAAAGGTATTATGGGTAAAGGGCTAATTAGAAGATAGTTTTGATAAAAGTAGAAACAAATATCGAACCAACAGCTTTAATCTTTCTTGCTCGCACTGTATAAGAGCACTTTTATATAAAATAAATTCAAGTTAATATTGAAACAGTTTAAAAATATTTCTGACAACTACATTAACATTCATCTTAACTCGACGGCAAAGCAGAATCATTTCGTCATAAACAAGGCTATGAAGGCTATAAACACGACGATATTCCCGGAAACGTAGATGGGATAAAACAAGCAGACAACATCTCGAAAAACGAGGAGGCGAAGAGGGAAAAAGGTGTTATTTCCACTTTCAATTAAGAAGATAAATAGATAGCTTAATTTTCCAAATTCCCTCGATTATTTAAAAGTCGGCCCTCCAGTTTAAACTTGCAAAGTCGTCGACGATTGGGCCGCACCGGCTTCCACGAAAAACTCCATCCACAAAACACGGACAAAAGAAACTTCGTTCCGGAGCGTAGTCTTAATTGTAGTTACAGAAAAGAAACTCCGTTTGCTAATATTAATGGACTTGGGTCTTTTTTCTTGCCGGGAAATCTTCCGGATTATGTATCGTGATTGCCTGTTTCTACGACGGTGAGAGTCTTTTAAGAGGTATACGGGGGGAAAACGGGAAAATGTTACCGAAAGTAAGACGAAAGTATCCACGAAGTCGTTACGGTTCGGGGAAATACTTTGTAAGTAGGTAGACTTATTTTATTTTCCATTTACGAAGGTGTACACTGCTGGAAATAATTGACAAGCACACCCTGTATAATCTGAACGCGTGAAGATACATCCATAAAATTTGCGAAGCATTAAGATTTCGTATAGACTAGTTTCGACGTTTGTTACCGTCGCATTTTTTACTGAGCGGCTCCGATAGGTGGAAAATGCTGTCGCCATGGAGACCGAGTGGGTAGGAAAATGCGGTCGCTGTTAGAATAGTGTGAAGGTCTGGTATGTGTTTGTATTCGCTGCATAATGGCGGATTGACCGCGCTACTTAAGCGAGTATGAGCGAGGAATGTTTGTGAGGATGCACATGGCGGGTGTAACAGGGATGGCCAAAAGAGATCCTCAGAATGCATTAAGCTCAGCAAAACTAATATTCGCATATTAACAGGGATCCTCTCAGGCCACTGCAAACTGAACGGACACTTAAGTAGGTTTGGAATAACAAAAGATGGGGGAAGAGGATCAATCATCCATCCATCTACTCTCAAACCGATCTCCACTGTGCAACTCAAGGGCCTTGCACCTAGGAGCACATGGGATGTAAGTGGGAGAACTACCTAATCTGAGGCCTTCCGATATCCTGCACTTTCTAAAAGGAATCGGACAAATTGGCTAGCTGTACACACAGCGAGAATGGGGGACACAATAGATCTCTTAGGTTGCAGTAGATTATCACCCCAACACCACACATAAACACATACATAAATACAACGGGCATGGCGAGAATGGACTGAGGTGGGACGTACGCGCTTTCAGCCACAGCAGAAGAGGACCACGCTCTTCTCTAAAGTCGCGTACCTCGTCCTCAAGGCAACTTTAAGCCGTTCGGTCAGCAGAAAGGGAAGGCGCACTCATTACACGAATTATACGGGGGCGTTTGGTGAAGGGTGGACTGCGAGCGCTTCACTCCCGGACACGCTAGCAGTGGGTCAACGCAAGTTATCGGTGGGTTGCCGAGTGGAGGCACATTTTGTTTTCCGACGAATCAAGATTCGAATTGGGCGTCGGTGACGGGAGAATGCTAGTTAGTCAGCGACCATGTGAGGGTCTACTTGAGAAGTGCGTTCAACCACGCTATATCCACCACCGGCAGGGCATTATGGTATGGGGTGCTGTTACATATGGAGGACGTACACGTCTGCTGCGTGTACAGCAGATGATGACGGGCCGCCGATACGTAGATGATGTGATTATGCTACGGTGGCGCCCACGTCTGCTATAGGAAAGAGCACCGTATACGAATATTTCCATGGTCAGCTCGTTCTTCGGTTTTGAATCTCTATCGTTAAAAAACAAGCTTCCCACTATTCCTGTAGCTACACAAACTTACTCCCGCCGCTCACCATCTAATCTTGTGCTCACAGTACGCCACTATATATTTACGGGTACGTAGGGCAATCACTGTTACTGTTACGTACCGTATAAACGATTTATAGAGCTTGTAAACAATGGTAGCTTTGTCGCGCATACATATTTAAAAGGGAATGTCGTCCGAATCTTTCTCCTGGACAGTTAAAATAATTGCTAGCGTACCGAAAACCGTTTCCGTGTACTTTACGAGCGTCCTCTGGCACCAACCAGTGTCTCGCAGATCGTTCCCCGTGCAATACGACCGATAATAAATACTCTAGTAAGATTCCCCGGCGCAGTAATCTATGATAATGTGTTACCGAAAGCAACAAACAGCTTTGGTCGTGCACGGTTTTAGGACAGCAACCTCCTGTAGTGCTAATTTCCCGAAAAGGCGGAAACGAGCAGGAATTTATAGAATACAAAACTTACGTATAAGTGGATCACCATTCCTTCCAACTAGCAATTCAATATTTCCCAAATTAATATATCATCCCAATCTGAGAAGTTTAGAATTTAAATTTATTGACCAGAAAATTGTTCTTCCTTCCACGTAATTTATCATAAACTTTGTAATAT
>SMLS01063544.1:0-15828 GCA_004785975.1 Popillia japonica
GTAGTTGAATGGTAATTGCACTAAAGGCCCTTTGGAAATAGCATTAATTCTTCGTCAGGATTGTCCTCTTCTACTTTTTACAAACTTTTTAATTTATACTCTACTCATTAACCACAAGGATATTCTCCTATTCCAATCAATAGTTTCGTGCATTCTCATTAAGATTCCAGAAGAAGTAACAGGAACAAACAACTACTCAACATTTTAGCAAGGAATTGTCAGAGCGTATATTTTGTAAGGTCGATGAGCTTCTAGCGTAACTTTTTGGGTCCCCAAGCGCTCCAAGTTTACCTTAGCAAGGTGTTGAAAATCCACTTTAATGATAACCATCTAAAAAGTATCAAAGTTGGTAATTTCATTAAATTGGTAAAGTTTGCGAGTTTTAACAGGCGCTTATGTATTTAAGTAAAAAATAGAAGGTAACTAGAGGAGGTACGTGACGTGTAACTGAAATTGATCATCTTAGTGTAACGTTTCAACTTCCGTATATAATACAGACTTTAAATTTGACTTCACTTGTCCACTTCTAATAATAGATGTAATGTATTATCAATAAACATTAATTCTAAATATCCAGTATTACAATTTTACTTACAATAAGAAAAAGAATAATTAGTGAGGAATTACTACAAAGAAACGACTGAATCCTCCAAATGAAAAATGACCTTTTAGCAATAGAGAAATCTGACTTAATTGCCTCCAAACATACAGAAAAGAACTTGCTAGCAGCAAGAACAAAGATTTATGTAGACAGGAAAAGATAGGGGATTTGCTCTCAATGTTACAAACACCAATATGATTTACTACACTGTTCAGGTATTACCGGTTTGAGGAATTAATTCGAAATTGAATACAAAAACGAGATATATCAGTAGCTGATAGATTTTTTTTAATTAGGCATGTGGCATGCATATATGTGGCTGCATATTATCTACCAAAAAAAGTAGGTTTTATCAAACCCCAGTGTGTATTATGCTATTAATAATAATAATAATAATAATAATAATAATAATAATAATAATAATAATAATAATAATAATAATAATAATAATAATAATAATATCAATACCTACTCAGAAATCGTAATATCGTTATAGAACGATAGTTATAGAATCGATTCTAAAAATTATAAAATATGTTTCTCAAAAAAGTTTAAAACATCATTCGGTAAAAACTTTATAAAGCAGTTTTCTCTTTTATTGGTTCTGCTATTCAAAGCAGATCATTTTCTTAGAAGCTTCTATCCTGCAGTATAAATCTCGTTATTTTCGACTTCTTGTACAGCTGTCCCATATAAGAACATGTCATTTAGGGATTCGTGTGATTTCGTGATCTTCGCTAAAATTATCTTGAATGATTGGTACTCTTTGTGGCCATCTATTTAAAAGCCAATGATGACAGGTATCTTAATGACGACCATGCTTCGTTATGCGGTCGTGACAACTAAAAGACAAATGTTTTGGAAAGTTCTATGTTTGGGGAAGTAACGTTACCTTCAATGTTAGTAGGAACATTATTATTTTATTATTATTAGATTGTTCCATGGATTCTAGAGGGTGGTGTGGCAACAGACAGTTCTGTACGTAACCTGAATGAATGCAGATACTGCTATTGCGCACTCTTTTATGCACAAAACTGTTGTAAAAACACTAACTGCAGGCAGTCTCGACTATGGGGTAAATGATTTCCATTAGTGTTTGACCAGCAGATAGGAAGAAGTTTTGGTTTTAGGTGGAAAGTTTGAAACTTGAATACTCCATTTTGTATTATTTTCGATCTTTTCTACCATAATCTCGATACTAACTTTTTGACTTTGAAATCCATTGCAATGCAAAAGGTAATAAGAGCAAAACAATTCACCCCATAACCTACCGATAGAAGCTGTCTCCAGCAACCCCAATCATGTGCTGTAAACCTCCCTATATTTGCTATCTTAACACGTTAAGCGCCAAGCCAAAATCACAAAAATATCACCACAGGGCCAAGTATGGCAAGTATGGTATATTGAGAGGCAAAAGTTATGTTAAGTATCACCATCCATTTTTGAACATCCCAAAATGTGACTTTGATTTTGGAAAAGAACCTCAACGGACACCGGTGTTCGCCGTGGCTCTATGATAAATTTTTGATTACTAGGCCAGAGCGGTCACAGGTAGCGGACACATTTTGCGTCATTAAGGGCCCATTGCGGTCACCTTAGACGAATACATGCTTGTCGACGGACACGTTTATACTTGTATTATATGTGTCGCATTCTATCATTTGTGTGGTAGGTCGCGTTGTAATTATGTATGTCTTCAAGAAGTGCAAAAATTAGGAAACTAGCTCAAGATGAAAGTGTTAGTATTGATAGAAGGTTTTTGCTTCTAGCGTGGTTGACACGTCGAGTTACCGTGATCTTCTGACGCCCCTCACCTACCAGAAGGTTTTCGCCGTGACCTTCTGGTACCTCCCCTAGATACCCTCTTTTCTCCTGAAGAAGCTACTTACATTACTGGCGAAACGTCGAGCTTTTTTTTATATATGTTGTGCATTATTTTTTCTTTGTACTCTATACATATATTTTACTAACCATGACACGGTCATCACCCGGAAACCCTCATTATAGAGATTCGGGTCGTGGAAGCCTTCGATATCATTTGATGATAACCATCTTGAAGTTAGGAGTAGTTATGTCCGAGTATTATATTGACCATTGTCTGATTATATTTTTGTACTTTTATTAAAAATTAATCCCCAAATAACCGCTGTGACTTGAGATTTATATTTTCATTCTACGTCAATAATTTCAACATACAAAGGTTTTTATCTTTAAAAAAATGTGTGTCCGCACTGACCTTGTGATTCTATCCAAAACATGCATAGCAGACACATGGCACGAATTTAAAGTAAAGCAACCGACAACCTACAGCTGCGAGCATGTTTGGATTGGGCCACAGCGGCTACATGACTATACTATATAAAGCTAATGTGTGTCCTCTTGGCTAGAGACTAACATATTTTGCGCGGACACCGGTGTCCGATCTGGCGCACACATTAGTGCCTGCCAAATTGCAGATTTCTAGCTCTTGGATAGTTTAGGCTGATTTACCTGAGCACTTGCTATATGTATACATACAAAAGCTGATCTACTTTTTGATCAAACAATATTCATGGTTCGTTAGGTTGGTCTATAACGTGAAAGATTTCCCGTAATTGATGGCGATCATATTTATAATAGCAACTCCACATTGATCTTCGGTAGGAGAGTATAGCACTACAGATGCTAGTTAGTGCTGTTTAGGTGAGGATCTGCCTTGTTGACTAAAGCAGTTTCGTCTTTACGAGTGCAGTGGATTATGTCTGCCTATCCTCATTGATATTCAATAGTCTACTGTATATTTTTATATGCTGGTTATAGCTGTAGCTGTTGCAAGCTGTTGATTTCTTACTTTGGATGAATCCTGGATCGTTCGATTCGATTCGTTCAGTTGATCATGATGCCACTTATTCAAATTGCTTTTATCGAAGGTACATTTACGCAATGCATAAATGGAGATTTGGAAAAATTTTGTCTTTAATTGACCCAGTCTATTATACGCACAGCAGCGCTAAAGTTTGAATCACATTCTGAAATTATAATTCTTGAAGACTCATTTATCTCTAGATACATCTTCAACAACCCTTCCCACAACAATTGTTGCTGGGTGATATATTTTGTCTGCATAAACATCCAATATGTTTATGTATACTCTTTGAATTACTTATGTGGGCTAGAACAGTAAGAACAATAGATTGTGCACTTCTTTCCCCTTTTAACTAGGCACTCAAAAGGTAGAGACATATGCATAGTCAGGAATGAGCACATTTTACAATAACTTGGCGAATCTTTCGGTTTTACCATTTACACTCTAAACAACAGATCTAGTTCTCTTTTGATATGGATCTTTTTGAGGACCATAAACAAATGGTTTTGCTCGATGTATTTTTAAATTTATTAGTTGAATAATCAAAGTTGAAGCTAATTAGGTCGCCCTAAACCACCAAGTAACTCAACATTAATCGAATTGCTTTGGGACGTCATTTACAGATTTATCCAACTAATTATCTAGAATTTAAAACGTGAACGCAAATTAACCCTCAGGGTACTTCAGCTAGGGACGAAAGAAAAGACCGTAACGTTATTACGTTATAGTCAAGGCAGAGGCTATTTAAATGTGCGATAAATTGACACATCGTCGTATAGACGCTTTCGTAATTGACGATATTACACTACACGGAAAAGGTTTTTCTACTGAATATATTTTTCTATTGGATATATCATATGATGCAGATCTAATCAGGCAAGCTGCACTAGACTACTAATATATTCCCATCTATTCGAATATGAATCCTAACACGCTACCGAAGCGTCAACTTTGGATAATATAGGTTTCTGCAAGACTGTTATGTAAATCAGGAATCGAACGTTATATTCAGAAGAGCAGACTTGCCATATTTCATATGCGTACGTGTATACCTTTAGAACTCGTCTAGTCTATTCAATTTGGTTCGTTCGACTGGAATTAAAGGTATTTAAATGGATTAAAAAAGGAACCAGCAAATCTTTTCGGTTCATTTGAATTCTCATTTAAATCTCGGAAAGCTTTGATTATGCGTTCACTGGCGACGATGTGATGATGAATATGTTTATACATTTACAATTTTTTCAGATAAAGTATGGAAGTTGAGTTTACTTGATCTTATACAGGATGTATTTGAAATAAAAGTAAAAAATATTAAAAATGGTAAGATACGACATCCCAAATGTCCTTGAATTAAGTACTTTGTAATTATTTTCGAAAACCGATTAGTTCGAAGTGCATCGTTGTTGCTGATACATGTATACTTGAAAATTGCTGTCTATTAAGGTTAATATTAATACTCGCATTTCTCCTAATTTCATTTTCCCCCCACACATAGATACGGGAATCAATACATTAGGGACAATTAAGAAGTGTTTTGCCGGTAATAAGTAGTTTGGTATTTACCGGTGTGTTGTGACTTAGTAAATGGTCTTAAATGACGTGATTTGTTTGTCTGAAACTTTCTGTGGTCGGCTAGTTCAAATTGTGTCGTTGTCGTGATAACAATTACACTTAAGTTGTTGTCCGTTAAGGTTATTAACTCGAGTTTTTTTCTAACAACAGAATAGAATATTTGTGGTTGGAGATTACTGTTGAGTTTATAATATACTAGTTTCTTCTAACTACAGGGTCTTCGAATATATGTTACGTGTGGTAATTAGGAATCAGCGACAATTAACGGTTGCTTTACCGATAGTCACTGGTATTTAATGTATGTGGGAGTGTTGAAGTCCTGAATGTACTTGAATGTCGTGGGCGTTTTATCCAAAATTTTCCATGGTCAATTAGTTCGATTTGTTCTGTCGTTGTGACAACAGGTACATTACTATTATTTCTTTTTCTGCGTTATATATGGGGTTAATTCAGTATGAATACATGATCTAAAGTCATGTTTCACCCTTACATATACGACAGCGTGAATGGAGCCCCTAAAGCTCGTATGTTCGTCAGGTTCTCGTTTCTAATTTGACATTGGGATGAGTTTTGAATGGGCGTTCTAATAGCATAGTTTCAATGACAGCACGTATTCCTGTAGGGGGTAGCACTTTGTTATACAAAGTTGTACTAAATGCATTTTCCATTCTACGCTTTTTGCTTCGTGTACCTACATAATATAATACTTCCTGTTATAGTCCCTTCTAACTCAATTATTTACTCTGAAATAAAAAATTCGAGCGCGTATATATATAAGTAAAGAGAAAGAATTTAGTCGTAACAGCATATAAATTTATTCCCGGCGGACGTGCCCGTGTAACTTCCTTCATTCGATTTCCTCCTACATATGTATGTAAGTATGTACACTTACCGTATGTAGGGCAACTTGAGAATTGAGTGTACTATGGCACTTCGTTTCTCGTAAATGATGGAATCAATAGTTAATCAGAATACTTTCGCACATATAAATTTCATTTTCTATTATAAATTGGCTAAAATTACATTTTGTGTTTTATCGGCACAGTTAGACGATTCCTTTGCTTAGCACTTGATAGATTGTTATTAGTTGGTTACTATAGAGATATTAGAGCAACTGTATAATCTCTAGATGTATTATGCAAATTAAATGCTGTTTCATGAAACAAATTGCATGCCGCATAACAGTGACAGGCAATTAGGTTGTCTTGTTATCGCGTTCCTTTCTGCAGATTACAGACAGAACTAGCTCTTTGATTAGGTACATATGTACATACCTACTTAGCAGTCTAATCGAGGACGCTTTTATTTTTCTTAATAAAGGATGGAAAATATAATGAAACTTGATAAAAGCAACCCAGAAAATGTACTGCTACAAGAAAAAAATAAAATTACGCCGAGCAATATTCTTGCAGAAAATAGCTTCCTAATAACTTATACTGGGTGGGTTCTTTATCTTGAGACAACAAAATGTCTGTAAAACACTGCATCAAGTCAAAAAGGTTTTAATTGGATTGTTATTTAACGATATAAAACTGTACTCTATTCAGTACTTGATAAGCTGTCCCCATTTAAGTTATTAATTATTAATCCTATACAAATTAATTACTGTTGAATATTTGAACAGTAATGGAGGCCATAGCATTACAAGAGAGAATTGAAATGATTTACATTTATCGAGAAAGTGGTAAAAATATCGATGATGCTGTTAATCTTTACTCACAACGTTTTCTCGACAAAGTGCGATCGCGCGCTTCTTTTTACCGAGTCGTTCAACAGTTCTCTACCGAAGGAACTGTACAACCAGGAAAACTTAATCGCCGAAATACAATTGCTGAAGAAGATATGAAGATATGAAATCGAGATATTAGCTGCAGTAGCTAATAGTCCGCCAATTAGCACTTGGAACTAACTCGCGGCTCAGAAACTTCTCAATCTACTATCTGCCAAATATTGAAGCGTATGAAATATCACACATTTAGCGTTTCCATGCATCAAGAACTACATGGGGATGATCTTCAAAATCGAGTAAGATTTTCTTCTTTCGCCGTTCACAAATTACGGTCCGGTAAATTGCACAATATGAATTACTGGAGTATCGAAAATTCTCATTCGTTGCGCCAAGTTAAACATCAACATCCTTGGAACGTAAATGTTTTCTGTGGAATGATTGGCAATAATCTTATTGGTTCATATTTTATCGATGGAAACCTAAATGGTCAAAAATATCGAAAAATTTTGTAGAACGAACTTCCAGTGTTACTTGAGGACCTTCCCTTGGACGTACGATAAACAGCGAATCCCTAACGCTTGTTCAAGGATAACGCCAGATTAATTAATTTTTCAGTAGGTTATTGTTAGTGAAAAACTTGGTAAAGGTATGCATCTAAGTTTTGGAACGATTGTCTGTACATAAGATCCAATATACCGCCCTCACAGAAAAATCTTGGAATCCATTCATGCTTTTGGCTACAAGGAAAGTATATATTAATTTTATAATATTTTTTGCTTTGATCGGATGAATGATCTACTCTCTGAGGGTTGACCTACAAACCCTTTAGAAAATCGATTATGACGGCTTTCTGCTACGAGAAGAGACTTCATTATGCAACCATAATCATTATGGTCTCTAATCTCTCTCTCTCTCTCTCGTTGAATAAAGTAGCCATGGCTTACTGAATGTTTGCAGAATTTATTGGTGAAACGTTGGATTTGCAACTGTAAACTTGCATATTTTCCCACATATAATGAATATATTATTGATTATTTTTGCTGATGAGATCGTGCCTTAATAACCGTCAACCTCATCATCACAGGTAGTAAAAGAGTAGTCTTCCAAACAATAAGAGAAGAATATGGTGCGTAGTTTAAACGCTTCACTGCATTACGAGGTGAGTGTGCTAGCAATTTATTGCAAGAGAAGTTATTGCTTTATTGGAAGCGGATCATTACTAGTGAAAAAATATGTCGACATCAAAACCAGCCTTTTTATTGGACGATTTGTGAAAAACCAACTAACCAAATGTGCTAGTTTTGCTTCGCTTTTTCTTTGATTAGAGTATAGTGCACCCACAGTTCTTAGCAGTTAATCGCACAGCAAACAAAAAATACATGCAGAAAATTCTGCACCAATCTAAGACAGAAATCTAATAAAATGCTCCATTTATTACCAAGGAACTGCAGATTGCAAAAATTTATATTCAATTTTTCACCAGTATGCCGCTTTAAGCCAATTAGAAGGTTGTGCAACTGCGTTTTCTGGACAAGGAAAGTAGATAATTGAAAGAATAAATGCAGAAAGTATAAAATTCCATGCTTTCTAAGCATGGTCTTATATCGTTTTTGATATTAGAAGATGTAATTAAAATTAGGCTAATCTTGGTAACTTTTTCTGGTTGCAAAGAATTTTCTGGAAGCATACGAGACTGTACCACCCTATTCAACTGCATTCAACAAAGTGAATTAAAAAGATTCCATCTTCCAATAATTCTACTTCTAATAGTGAGATAGCAAAGCTGAGGTCCACTAATCATGGCAAAGAATTTTCTGTTTCGGAGATGTTGCCTGAGCATCAGAATTTCACGACGAGCAAGATGGCGTACTCAACAGGTAATGGTGGAAAGTTCGATAGGCTATTAACTTTGCATTTATTGCGCTTTCCTAGATGTACACAGAAGACATTTTGGACTATATCCATGAAAATGAATTGATGGTAGCCATTATCGGTGATATGGTATTCCAATATCACGGCAAATTGTTAAGTTTGATAGTGAGGAGGTGTTGAAGGTGCTACAGTAGACGGAAAAGACGGAACTTTATGTAGTGAGGAAAAGAAAAGCAGTGCTAGGCAACACTTTCGGGCTTCAGGACCTTGTTGTTCAGACGCAATTTGACCAGGATTAAAGCCCTGCTGGCATAATAGGCAAACAGGCCCAGTGGCCCATAGCAAATGATCTCTGATGACTCCGTATTGTAATGACAAAAAGATATGACGTTTGATGATGCTTGACATGCTACAATTACAGAACTCATAGCATAATTTTTGGAGGCATATTGTGAATTAATCAGCAAAACGTATTGAAAATCTATAGACAATGTCAAAACCAGTTTTATACAGGGTGTAACAAAATAAGTGTAAAACATTTCAGGGGGTGATGCCTCATCGAAAAAGAGATAGGGTCTTTCATATAAAGAAACTCCATTGGAGCATCCCTTGTTAAGATACATCCCCTTAAAGAGGGTACATAAAATTTGTTTTACAATTTTTCTCACCAACACTAAAAATGCAATTTATTTGGTTTACCCCATGGTTGTGAGGGGTGGAAAACGCAACCCCTAAAATTTATTTCCAATGTATCTTTTTGTCTTATTATTTGTTTGCCATTTAAAATTTATTTCCAATAGCTTGTTTCATGCTAAACAAAAAATGTCTTGAATTTTTTGCCCAAAATTAATCAGTTCAGTTCAGCAGCAAAAAATTATTTTACGAACAACTACAGAGATACATTGTCATAAAACGAAAATGTAAAACTAATTTATTTAGTTGTCAGTTTGTAGATTTTTGAAATTGAATTAATAATTGTGTCATTGTTTTGTTCATAATTTGTTAGTTTAATAATTCACTTGTTATTAAAATGGCATACACAAATGAGGAAATGGCTGATATGTTTACGGTCTGTCGCAGGGGAATGGGTTAGACGCTTCTAGAAGATATGCTGAAATGTATCCTCAACGGCAGCTTCCTTCGCATAGAATATTTGCCCGACTTCATCAACGATTACGAGAATATGGGTCATTCGACAAAAGAACGCAGGATTGTGGTCGCCATCGAGAAGTTAGAACAACACATCTTGAAGAAGCAGTACTTAATTTGGTTGAAGAACAACCTACTAGCAGTACTAGAAAGATTGCTTTCGAGTTAAATGTTGATCATATGACGGTATTTCGAATTTTAAAGGAACAACTATTATACCCTTACCATCTGCAACGAGTACAGGGACTGCTATCGCGAGATTTTCTGACCGTCTTGAATTTTCCAATTGGATGCTGGAAATGATTAAAAGAAATCCTGACTTTCTGAAGACGATCGAATTCCCAGACGAATGTACTTTTTCTCCGGACAAGATGATTAGTTTTCATAATAACCACATATGGGCTGATGAAAACCCTTACGCTATTGTATAAGCTAACCATCAAGAACATTTTTCTCTTAACGTGTGGCTCGGAGTTATTAGGGATTATTTAATTGGTCCTCATTTTCTACCTCCTCAATTAAATGGTGAGGCATACACTCAATTTTTAAGAGAAGTGCATCCAGTACTGCTGGAGGAAGTTCCTTTGGGCATCAGAGGGGATATGTTTTTTATGCATGATGGGGCTCCCGCCCATTTTAGTCAAGCAGCACGTCAGTATTTAACTCAAACATATCCAAATCTTTGAATAGGTCGAGGAGGACCACAGAATTGGCCCGCTCGATCCCCGGATCTCAATCCTCTCGATTTCTCTACTTGGGGCCATTTACAGACTTTGGTTTATTCTACTCCTGTTCGCGAAGTAGAGAACTTAAGAAACCGCATCATCGATGCGTGCAGGATAATTAGAGAGAATCCAGGAATATTTGAGCGAATACGTGGCTCAATGTACCGACGTCTAGACGCATGTGTAATGACTGAAGGTGGACATATTGAACATTTACTATGATTTCTACATGTTTTATGTTTTGTTTTTAATAAATTAGTTTTGTTTATTCATCTTTAATCATATTTTGATGCAAGTAGTAACTACAAAATAACAATACTAATCCAGTTCGCATTTATGACGATGTATCTCTGTAGTTGTTCGTAAAATAATTTTTTGCTGCGAACTGATTAATTTTGGGCAAAAAATTCAAGAGACATTTTTTGTTTCGAATGAAATAAGCTATTGGAAATATTTTTTTAAATGGTAAACAAATAATAAGACAAAAAGTTACATTGGAAATAAATTTTAGAGGTTGCGTTTTCCACCCCTTACAACCACGGGGTAAACCAAATAAATTACATTTTTAGTGTTTGTGACAAAAATTGTAAAACAAGTTTTATGTACCTCCTTTAAGGAAATGTATCTTAACAAGGGATGCTCCAATGAAGTTTCTTTATATGAAAGACCCTATCTCTTTTTCGATGAGGAATCCCCCCGTGAAATGTTTTACACTTATTTTGTTGTATACTTTTAACATTTTGTTATATCCACTTTGCAAGTTATGCGCAAAGTACTTAGTTGTTACAGGGATGATCTTGTTTAGCTAAACACGGCGGCGTTTTGTAGAATGAAGCTTATTAAGTTTTCAACCTCCGTTTCAATACGAGCTTCGAAAGTAGAAGTACATATTATAGACGCCCCCATCGTTGGTAGAGAATAAAGAGTGATCCACTACGTAGTTCCAACCAGCTTCCCTAGTATCGCTATTTATCATAGCTTGAACATTAGTGCACCTTGAGGAATATTTATCAGGCAAAGATTGACTAAATAAAAAAAACATCCAAGTTATGCCGTAGTTGTTTACTAAACTAGTAAAGTAGGAGTTTTCAATTTACAGATGATACGGTATACATATACATATAAATTACTAATAATGGAATTACATTCATAAATATTGACAAATACATACAAAAATTGGAACTAACTAACTAACGTAAGAAGAATCACGATAGGAATATAAAAAGAAATTTTTATTAGGTTATCGTATTTCACCATCATATACCATTTTTGATTTCTTGTATTTCGGACGGTCTGGTTCCCCTCAAGCAGTCGTAATAACGAATTACCGCTCTTTCTTGCTCCGGCGTCTCTATAGATCCCGGCCTCATGAGTCTGATCATGATTATTGCTCTTTCCGGTGTAACTTCCTGGAATCTCGTCAAATAACAAGCTGCCATTACGCCGGTTCTGCCCCTACCACCTCTGCAGCGGATCCCCACGGGCTGTAAACAAGAAATAAACGAAAAATTAGACGAAAGAAGGATGAGCTGCTAGAAAGTTAGGAAGATGAAATTTTAAATGCACGAGAATCTTTAAGATTAGATTTACATTGGTGGTGTTTATTTTGTATTATTAGATCAGCACATCACGGATGAAGATGCAATTTTGACGCAACTTGTATAACCTAGTTTCATGTACATATATCTTCAATCTGTTTTCATTAAATGGAATTAATTATAATTGTTGTAATATAATTTTGCTTTGGTTTTGGGTGGGTTAGTAATATGGGATTACATCTGACATAACCAAAAAAACAAAACTACAGTAAAATCTATGTTAACGGCCACCTGTATATATTGGCCACCTGTGATAACGGCCAGCTTTAACATTGCAAAAATCTAAAATACGAGTATTTCCATATATACAAACCTTGCAGTATAGGCCGCCTTTACAAAGCGGCCACGGCCAGACAATGCCAATATTTTATGGCATAAAAGCAACAAAATTTACCTCCCCATAACGGTCGTCGTCCGTACCGAAAATTTTAAAACTCACGTAATTGTTGTTCAGTCTAAAGGTGACAGAATTTACTTGTAAGGGTTTATTGTTAGTTATAATTCTGCAATGTACCATAGTAGTGATTAGACGTGTTTGTGTCCGCTGCAGCCTTTTTATTTTATTCTGGTCAAGTGTATTAAATATCTACAATGCCGGCCGACAGCAGAGACCTGCGTATTACTCGTTCCACGGCTGAAGAAGAAGCACTTATTAAGAAAATTGTGGAAAAAGTGCTTTGTTCTGATCTTCTAAAAAAGGAGTTGATCGAGACAATTCGCTCAGAAATTTTATCAGAATTTAAAGAGCAAGTCAAGGCCTTAACTAACAAGGTGGTATCACTCGAAGTCGAACTAAAATCTGCTCGGTTAGAAACCATGAAAGCTGTTAACGATTTGGAGCAGTATAGCCGTAGAAACAGTATAAGAATATACGGTGTCACAGAACATGATAAGGAGAATATTAATACTACAATTACTGGCTTGTGTCACAGCAAATTGGGTGTAGAACTATCAGAGGACATGATTGATTGCTGCCACCGGCTACCGGGCAAGCAGCCCAATCATCGACCCATCTTAGTTAAATTAGTTAGTCGTGACATAAAAAAACGTGTCTATGCGAATAAGAAGAAACTGAAGGGATCTAAGATAGTTATTAGGGAAGATCTAACCGCCTACAACAATCAACTTATTAGAGAAGCGGCGACAAAGTTCGGTGTTAGATCTGTGTGGTCTAGCGAAGGTAAAATATTTGCAAAAATAAACAATAAGATTAGAATAATTAAAAATACATCTGATTTGACCTAACATTGTATTATGTACGTTTGTTGGCTGCAGTACGCATTCACTGGGCTAACCTTGTGATTATTCGATTGTAGTTTTACAAGAGGAAAGAGATAAACGGAACTTTTTGTATTTCAGTTTTTATTTTGTATTTTGGTTTTTTTTTTGATATCGTATACTCGGGAATTAAGCTCTTTGTGTAACCATATGTTTCTATGTGTAGTCTTTAAACTTTGTTTTATAATTTTATGTAGGTAAATAATGGATTATCTATTGTTTTGTCTGTAATGCCGACTAGGAAACTGTCGCTTGCTCACTTGAACATTCGCTCACTTCTGCCTAAACTTAATTTATTAACTGAATTGATATACAATAAGAATTATGACATAGTTGCTATCAGTGAAACGTGGTTGAACGACGGCATCCCTGTGGATGCGTTGTATATACAGGGCTACGGGGTTTTCCGCAGCGATCGTCCGTCATTGGGGGGAGGCGTGTGTATTTATTATCGTGATATATTTCAGTGTAGATATTTTGAAACCGGCAATGACATTGAGCAAATTTGCATTACTATTAAAATTCAAAATCTTTCGTTAGCGGTAGGTGCTTTTTATAGGCCTCCTTCCATGTACTACCGTGATTTTTGCGATGCTCTGGAGGTGACTTATGGCGCGTTGCACGCTGCACATGATCTTGTGGTTCTTCTCGGGGATATAAACATTAACCTATTAAATGGTAGTAGTCCAGATACAGCCTATTTTACTAATTTTTTGGAATCCTTTGACTTGCATCAACTTATTACCCAACCAACTACAATAACGGCTACATCACTTTCCCTAATTGATGTAATTGTGGTTTCTGACAGGCTTGCAGTCGACACGTCGGGGGTGGATGTTTCTGTTCTAGCAGATCATAATACAGTCAACTGTGTTCTTAATATTAATACCGACTCTGTATATCCGATTCATAGGATTAGCAGGAACTTGAGTCACATGGACAATGACGCTTTTCTTTATTCGCTTGCCGAGTTTTCTTGGCAGCAAGTATTTCACATTTACGATATTAACCTCAAAGTTGACTTTCTGTCCAATAACATTTTATTATTATTTGATAGGTTTGCTCCGTTTCATCATATAACAATTAACCGTGCCCCTGCACCGTGGATCACAGACAACATTAAACTACTTATGCGTCTTCGGGATGATGCCTTATCTAAGTACAGAAAATCTAAACTAACGCATCATTGGGAATATTATAAATTACTGCGTAACTTTACTACAAATGCTGTTAAACGAGAAAAAAAAGCTTATTTTAATTTCGCACTCAAAACTCTACCCCCGCGACAGGCATGGTTAAGACTAAAATCATTAGGGATTGGACACCGGCAAAAACCTGGAATGGGTGCGCTTCTGGCTGATGCACAACAAATTAATAATTTTTTTTTGGATGAGGTACCGAATGCTCACGTAGATAACTCTATCTTATCCTTTTATCAGAACAATAAATTAACTACCAATAATCAGCAATTTCATTTTAATACTGTTGATACTTCTTATGTCCGGAAGCTCCTGGGCGAAATGAAAACCAATGCTTCGGGGATTGATGGCATCACGGTGCAAATGTTGCTTATATGTTGCCCTGTGATATTACCTTACTTAACTCATGTGATTAATGAGTGCCTATTCACTAATATTTCCCCGAGTTGTCACACCTGCGCCAAAAAACTGTAGTCCTCAGGAGTACAAGGATTTACGACCTATAACGGTGCTACCAGTGTTTTCTAAATTACTGGAGAAAATTATGAACTGCCAATTGCGAAAATATACAACTACCAACAATATAGTCCCAGAGTTTCAATCAGGTTTTCAACCTGGACGTAGTTGTACAACGGCGCTGTTGGATATAACCGATAACTTGATCGGAGAATTGGACAAGGGAAGGTGTTCTCTCTTGGTTCTTCTGGACTACAGTAAAGCCTTTGATACCGTTGACCACGTGTTGCTAATCAGTATTCTCAAATATATTGGCTTATCCTCTTCAGCGTCCACATTATTGCAGTCTTATTTACAAAACAGAGAACAATGCGTAAAAGTTGGTGGACGTCTGTCCGAATTTAGAGGTGTTCGTCGCGGAGTCCCCCAAGGTTCAATACTGGCTCCTCTGTTATTTAATATCTACACTTCCTTTCTGCACAGATCTCTTCTTACATGTAAGATCCATATGTATGCCGATGACGTGCAGCTTTACCATTCTTTTGCGGTCTCTGACCTTCCGGCGGCCTTGTCGACCGTCCACAGGGAGCTTGATAGTCTCGCAGATATTAAATCCGGCAAAGTCTACTATTGTTTTGTTTGGCAATAGAACTGCCTTACCCTTTCTTGCGGCAAACTGTCACTTAACGATCAACGGTACCACTATTCCAATTAAAACTGAATGTAGAAATTTGGGCTTGATTCTAGATAATAGTTTTCGCTTTAATGCACATGTCCTACATTCAGTACGAAAAGCATATCTGA
>SMLS01063546.1:0-14020 GCA_004785975.1 Popillia japonica
CAACGTACACAGTTTAGAAATTTAACTCAAGTAAACGGGACCCTTAAGTGTAACAATTAGAAATCGGTATGGTAAACTATAAAAAAAAATATTTATTTTATTGAAAAAATACCACACTTACACAAACAAATTTATTTCTGCAAAAATATTTAATTTGTATTCAGAAAGGTAAAGAAGTCTTTTACTGAAGTTTCTTAAAAGTTTGTAATCATTCTATTTTGATGTTACTAAACACAATTCATTTGCAGTTACTGAAAGATGTTATTCTTACCTTCGAGTACATCCGTTGTGCAATTTTCAATAATAGATGCTCGTTATACCTTCCAGCATCCATTATGAGTTTGCTTTTTATAACTGAAGAAATCAACATAAATTCTTATATTCTACTTTGTAAATAACACATATGTATTAAGTCTTGTTTTACAGTAAATGTAAACATTACTTATTACATTTAAAAAACATTCAATTAGTTTAATATATACGGAATATAGTTAATAATAAACAGATTAATAGTTCTATACATCAATCCTTGCCATCAACGTATTTTTTACATGATTATTAATTTACCAGTTGTCCAAACATTTTGGAACAGATGGTGCTGTACATCAAAAGTTCAAACTCGGTGTATAGAGATCATAGATAAAGTACGAATAGATCATAGATAAAGTACGAATAGATCGGAAACTCACGTGTAAACACTTGGACCAAAGTAGATGTACTTACTCCCTCTTACGTCCTTAGTCATGAACTAAATCGCAAAGGCTGGTAGAGATGAGAAACTCACATGTAAACACTTGGACCAAAGTATATGTACTTACTCCCTCTTACGTCCTTAGTCATGAACTAAATCTAAAAGGCGGGTACTATGAATTATTCAAATGATGTGTTATGAACATTAATCTCCGTTAATAATGGTGAAAAGAACAACTATTGTATAAAACGTTATTATTATTTATTATTTCTGCAACGGGAAACATAACAATAAAACAAAATTTTAAGAGTTTTAACAGGTTATATCGGGTCTTAGACAACCAGTGGCGGCTCGTGGTCAATTATACTGGGAGGTCAAAAATAAATTTAAAAAATAGGCATACTTAAAAAAATATAAATATTTTACCTTTAAATTCCGCTTTAAATAGTCTTAAACTGGAGGTCCATTCTTCGTTCTTTAGCAGAGAAAAAGTGTTGAATAACGGGTTCGTTAAAATCGCATATATTTGTTTTTAAAGTGAATAATCGACGTTAAATGCCTTTATGCACAAAAGTATGCATAAAGGTTGACAATAATTACCAAACAATATATATGCTCTTATTTTATTACAATAACGTATTACATTGAGATAAGAACAAATTCACTGACGAAAAAAAATGCTATTACTGATATTACTTTGCTTATTATTTTAAACGAAAAAAAATCTAATGAAAATCTGGTAAATTCAATAAAGATCACAAACAAATCGCTATAAACACACTCGCACTTTCGACAAACTTTGCTAAAAGAAGGTTGTTAAAACAAGGTTAAAACACATGTTCACTGTTATAAATTATAAACACAGGAACTACAGGTAAATCCGAAAACTACTTTTCCAACTACGCACTTGTGCTGCCATCTAACATTTCATCGGAAATTAACCTAAATTCGATTTCAAATAGTGGGCTTATAACCCAAACTATATATATAGATTATATGCTTCGTACGTTCGGGTCGGTTCGGGCGCTGCGACTTCTTCGGATATTTCCGCGTAGCTTTAATGCAGTGAGGAAAGTTCGCACCGCCAGCCCAATCTTCAGCAGGTTGAAATACGAGGGACGGCCGATAAATTTTAAGTTTTTAAGTTAATTATATTTGCAACTTTTGGGAGTAAATTACCTATTTTAATAAAACACGTAATAATTATAATATTTCTTTATATATTGTCAAAATTTTTGGGAGGTCATTGACCAAATGACCCTATAGACAAGCCGCCACTGTAGACAACTATACATACTACATCTTTCATACAAACGCTATGAAGATATAAAAATAGTTATTGTGTTACCCAAACGCTATGAAAATATTACATACAGCGAAAAGAAATACAGCTATTCATTCAAATCACACACTAACACTACGAAAAGATGTCTACTAGGACCCACGACCCATAACAATAAAAACAAATGGTGAGTAACCAAGTAGGCGTACATGCCCACAAGGCCGCAGCTGCGTTGTTGTTGGGCGATTCGTATTAGTGAAAAGGGAAAATAAGATAATATTCATTTGATAACTAAAAAACGCAGTAAACTGCGATATGTAGCATTTATTTGTTTTTATTCAGTCTTACTTTTATATCGAAGCATTAGATCATGTAACTGATAACAGATTTCAGTGTATTAATAATTACTGACCGCGATCAAGATTTACTAACCGTTATAAAACTAAAACCCCGTACCCTAATATCCAACGACGCGACGCAACGTTTTATGAAAAACTTAACGAAATGAATCGAACGCCGGCATCACTTGAAATGAATTACGCATGTCCAACGATTCGTCGCCTCGCAGTAGTACCCATGAGTAGTACGGAACGAGGGCTCATCGAATTGATTTGATTAATAAGATCCATTTGTGGATGGCATTTTGTAGTAGCGAGAGAAAGATAAAGACAATAGCTAATTCTTCTTGTCGTTAGACAGCGATGGTATGGATTGAGACAGCCCAGAAGAGTAACAGGCGCGTATTTCTTGACGGTGTTAACTAATAGAAAGTTATATTTTCATCTTTTTTTATTCATATAGAGGATCGTCATATTAAAAGTTAGCTCTTGGTATGTGGTTCACTCATGGCAAGTAGAGATATTGGACTGTTTCCATATAACATAAACAACGAATGTGAATTGAATGTGTCCAATCTCTACTTACCATGAGTGTACCATCACGGACTTTGGTTATGTCCGGTATCTAGCGGTACAGCCTGCACTCCTGTCACTATTCCTTTTAAGATAAAACGGACCTGGTGACAGAGCGCAGGCTGTACCGCTAGATACCGGACATAACTAAAGTCCGTGGGTATACATAGAAGAAGCATAGAACCGGAACAGTTCCGATATCGAATCAAGACCACAAAAGACGGTACTATCACGTACTATTGCGGGGTATTGTTGCATTTACCTAACCATACTATTGCAAATTACGTACTATTTGGGGCCGCACTATGCAGGGTACTACTATATCTAATAATAATATTGTATGTTGCAAGTGTGGACGTTTACGCGCAAACCTTATTTTCCTGATGCAGCAATAGAACTGAGAATGTCAAAACCGAATTACAATTTAAGCTAAACCAAAAAATAGTTCCAGTAATTCAGAGAGCCATATAAATTAAATAAAAATATTTTTATTATTACATTACCTAACAAAATAAATTATACTGGGTACTATATACAATTACTATTACAGTAAAGCTCTGTGTACATTTTACTTTTTCTATTTGTATAGGTGCCAATAATGTATGAGTAAATTTCATTTCAATTTTTCTTTGTGCATTGTAGTATTTGCATCAGATGATTTTTCCACTCTTCTTCAGGGACTGAGTTAGCCCATTCAGGTATTGATGAAGCAGGTAACGTAACATTAAGCATTGCTTGTTTTACTTCTTCTTCTTTTTCTTTGTCCATTCTAATATCAACAATATTAGGAGCATTAGAAGACCATACCTCTTGTACTAACGTGTCTTCCATTCTCACTAGCTCTGGCAGTACAATCGTAGGTATATCTGGAATATCTTCAACAATATGCTCTTCGTGTACTGTAACTTCTTGATCATCTGCCTCAAGAGGTAGTGGTTCATAGCCATTGTACTCATTGAAGTCATCATCAGATTCACTGTCATTCATCATTACAATTTCTGTGTTTGTAGTTAAGCTATCGTCCGAGTCTGGAGGATCGGGGAGTCCTGAATCATGCCCAACCATAATTTAGAAATCTAACGAAAAATTAAATTACCTTAATTCAATTTTTATAAAAGTGGGGGTGGGTAACCAACGATAGTATTAAATACCTCACACTCCACACACTTATCACAAAAAAGCATAGGAATGTTATAAGTTATAAATAAAATACTTTGGTTATATCTTAAATAACATGACACAAACACATCATAAACGAATATAAACGAGTGATAAACTGTACAAAACATTAGTTCAGCCGTAGTTTGTGCGTAGTAAACTATATTAGAAGTGGAAATTCTATTGAATTAAAGTAAGAAATTTAAATTATGAATACGGTACAATAGAAACATGGCACAAATAATAGATTATGTAATATTTGATGTATAAAATATAAGTAATACCTCCTAGCTCTGGGGTTGCTATTGATAGCTGAACGCTCAATTTATCAAGGTAAGTTCAGCTAATCATTAAGAGATGGTAGTATTTTCCTAAAATAAATAAAAAATCAAAAACGATATAAAAAAGATCAGAATAATTAATAATAAGAATATGTATAATAAATTTATAAAAATTAATTAGAACACAAAATGTCATATGAAAACACTTTTTTCTTCCTCGTCTATATTTCAAGTACCAAATACCAAACTCTTCGCTGATAGGTTTCCGTAAATGATCCCCAACACATTCCTCCTAGTTCAAATTTTAGAAAGGTAAAAATATGCCATTTTGTTTATAATCATATTTTAAATTTTTGTTTTTTTTTGCAATGACAATATAAACACGCACGCTTCCATACATGTATTTTTTTAATAGTATCCATATAGTATCATGTGTTAAGTGCTTAATAGCGACTTTCCAATGTTTTATAGTCAATAGTTTATTAATACAGAATAAAGCAAAAGCTTCTAGAGAGAATGTACTTATGTGATTTCAACTTCTTGTAGCCGTAGCTTACTCTTATGAAGAGTAGAATTTAATTTTTCTAACCAATCACATACATTCTCCATACAATTTTGTTTTATTATGTATGAGTCGAGTCGAGCCATCTTCTAATTGAGAGTTTGGTTATAGCACATGAACCAAAGCATGTACAATATACAATACTTACAGCGCTCTATAATAACACACTTGCCATCTTTTGAGGAGAAGGAAATCTCACTTCTTTGTTGTTAAATCTCAACATAAACAAACAAGCCGGCAATTACATTACATCCACCAATTAAAAACAGCTGCGGTTGCCTACAAGAAGTTGATGAGTTGGAAGTAACGCCAAGTTTGAATTACAGCTCCGAATTTCTGGAAATTTCTATATATCTTCATCTGCTTTTCTTCAAGTTTTATGATAGTGTAGATCCTAATTCTGGTAAGAGTCATAAAATTTAGATGTTGAATATTTTTCACTATTTCATTTGAATTGAAAATCAAATTTATTTTAGGGCCAAATGCAGCTTACATTTTTAACTACTTTGTTAATTATCACATCAGTACTAGCTGTCCCAAAGCCGGAAGATAAGAAAGATAGAACCATAGACCGTGAATTAAGTAGCCAGGAACATTATCAAGATGAAGAACATAATTTACAATATGATCATGAGGCTTTTCTAGGTGAGGATTCGAAAGCATTTGATCAATTACCACCTGAAGAAAGCAGACGGAGACTAGGGTAAATATCTTACTTAATTTTTAATTTCTTATTTTATTATCATTGGGTTTTTTAAAATAATATTCAACTTATGTTTTAATGTATATTGTACATTTATTACCACACAAGATATGTAGGGATAGTAGTTGATATGTGCATGATAGTAGAATTGATGACATCATCTTATAAATGTGCCACATGAAAAATACATTAAAGAAGACTACATTAGACATTGTGTAATGCTGGTTGTGTCGAGTGAGGTGTGGTAGATACATTCATTGTTTATTTAAAGTTGATTTATTGCAGTAGCATATTATAGATAACAGAAATTAGTTTAAAGTTGCTCTGATTTAGTATTACAATATATAGTTAAATAATGCTTATTTCAATGAAAGTAAATGACAAAAATATATTTTATTTGGATAAACTTTCAATATTGTTTTTTCAAAAAATAAAAAAATTGGACTATATTACCTTTACTTAAACTTTCAAAATAATTTTTAGAAATGCAGATGATATATTTCAGTGCTTGACAAAACAGGCTACCTTTTTATATAATGTACATTTATCTCAGAATAGTATCAATCACGACGAATTTACATTTGCAATTAATTGACGAAGAAGATACTTCTTTATACTCCATTCAACAATAAAGAAAACCAAATGACAGTTTCGAATATAGAAAACAATTCTGTCCCTGTCAAAGTCACTAAAGCTTGCCGCATATTAGACCAGCACGGCAGGGCTGGATCGCGTGCAGCGCTTGCCGGAGGTAGTGCCGTCGCACAATGGTCGCACACTAGCAAATCGTATGATATAAACGCAATTTTAAAAGAAAGAATCTGGCTGGCTGGAAATCTGGAGAGGTAGTTCACGTTACTAACATCATCAATTTCATCTTTTTGAATTAAGCAACTAAATTTTTCCTAATCTTAATCATCACTAAGAATGGGCGTGCTGTGATTTTTAAACAACAAATGTCTAAATACTGCAAAATATATTGTCACACAAGTTTCGATAAGATAGTGCTGGTTGGCGCTGCGTTGCTATGTGCCCACTGGACCAGCCCAGCCCCATACATCTCGTGGTTTGCTGGCGAGGATTGCAGACCAGTAATCCTGTTCGTCAACGTTCTCGTTCTGCGGTGCTGCGCTGGACTAGTGGGCGCTCGTCTATTTGTACTGATACAATCCTATCCATTCTTTGACGGTGCCGTGCTGATCTAATGTGCGGCAATCTTAACACGGTGATAATTTTGACGTCTTCGAACTCTATAGGCGTTTTGTTACGTTTAACACTTGTAGACGGACACGCAATAACTAAAGATTTCTATATTAGACAGCTCTCATGAACATGAATCTCTTTGCAGAAAAATAAGAAAATGTTTTTTTCGAAAAAAATCAATGATAAAAAGTTGACACATATCATAGCATGCTTATTTAAATATTAGTCATTTTGATACCAAAAAAGTTGAACAAATTACTCCTTCTCGGCGGAACACTTCTAATGTCACTGATTATATTTAAAAACAATAATTATTAATATTTATTTTGTACTGTACTGTGGTAGTTCTTGTACACCTATGTGTACGAATACATCGTAACAGTATGTGTTACGGGATTCGCTTTCGATATCAGCTGCTTAGTTTAGTAATGAGAATGTGTAATTTGATACTCCAGCAGCAGTTCATTATAGCGCTGTTAATGTTTTTAAATAAATGTGTAAATACCTTGTAGCTAGAGTAAGTGCATTATTCTCATGAATTATGTTGCTAGACGAATCATTTTTTATTCAGATCACAATTATTAAGATTGATGAAGATTGGTAATTTAGCTGAGTCGATTGGCATCTACTTTCGCCAATACATTTACTGGGTAAATTGAGATGTTATATTTATTTAAACATTTAAACATATCGTTATTTCACAAGACAGGCTGCCACATACGCTTAACAAGCTGCTCTTTGGGTCAGTGTCAACTCGAGGTGGTGTACATAAATTGATCTCTCTTTTTTCTTTGTGTTTAAACGGGGCATTTGTCTTTAAAATCAGTTGTTTCATGGGAATCTGTGACCAAAATTAAACAGAAGCATTTCACATTTTATTTGTTTTTAGTTATTAGGCAGTGAAATAACATTCGTGCGGTAAGCAATTTAAATATAATGGCTAAATATCTTTTCACTTAGTGTTGTTTTGTAAGTTTATAATACCGTAAAAGCTAGAAAATTTAATAGATTACAAGATAATGAAACTATGTAAATATCATTTAACAAAAAATAAAACAAATCTAAAGATAGACCTAAATTGGATGGGAAAAAATTATCCATACGCTATGAAAAATGGGAATTCCTGGAATGAAATAGAACAGTCACGACCATACCAACTGCAGTGTTATTGTTGAGTTAGCTCTGCGATAAGAAAAAAAAGAAGCGACCATAGAAGATAGAAAAATTGTTATAAAATTGTATCACAAGAATATTCTTATGATACAACCTAGGCAACACACTTACATCCATGAGATATTCGAAGAATATGTCATGGATGGAGATATTAATGAACATCCGATATTCGGATGTTCATTAATAAGGATATCAGTTAGTGTTTAACACTCTTGATTTTTTTTTTTTACTAAATATCTATCTCCATCTCGGTAAACAAAATTCAAATGTCGCACAATTATTTTTAGTAACGTCAACGCAAAATGTATAATATTGTACGAGCATTATCTAAATATGGACATGATCTGTAATCTGTATTATAATGTACTTAATATGAATAGCTTACTACAATGTTTCACTGATATTATTCAGTAAAATGTATTGCCAAAATATTTATGAAATTCGTTTTGATGAAGTTAATTCGATATAAAGTGTTGAGCTACGACTACGTTTTGGAGGTTACTTCTTAACTACAACCAGAATAAATTATATACATATACTTATATATATATTACAAAAATATATATAATAAATACATTCGCTTGCGAAAGAAAAATAAATGTAGTAATTATAGTATGATGATGTATGGATGTAACACATGAAAAACCTACAACTCAATACAAATTAGCTAATTTAATAAAAGTGCAATTTTGTGTATTAATAACAATAGTCTAGTACTACTCTTTTTATCATTTATTAAATAAAGATACCAATCATTTTAGAAAATTGCTGTATTTTATTTTTTCAACAGACTGATTGTTGACAAAATCGATTTCAACAAAGATGGTTTCGTAAATCAAGAGGAATTGAAAGACTGGATTCGATATACCCAAAAACGATATATTATGGAAGACGTTGATAGACAATGGAAACAACATAATCCCGAAAACAAAGATAAAATCGTATGGGAAGATTATAGGAAACTGGTGTATGGCTTCTTAGATTCAATGGATCCAAATGAAGCTGACAAAGACGATGAAGGCTTTTCATACAAAGCAATGTTGAAACGGGACAGAAGACGTTGGAGTGTAGCTGATTCAGATGAAGATGATGCCCTTACTAAAGAAGAATTTGCAGCGTTTTTGCACCCAGAGGAAACTGGTCATATGCGTGATGTTGTAGTTTTGGAAACTATGGAAGATATCGATAAGGATAAAGACGGAAAAATATCTATGAATGAGTACATTGGAGATATGTATAGAGGAGAAAAAAATGAAGAAGAACCAGAATGGGTGAAAAGCGAACGGGAACAGTTTTCAAAATATCGCGACACAAATGGAGATGGCTATATGACAGAGGAGGAAGTGAAAAATTGGATTATGCCACCAGATTTTGATCATGCGGAAGCTGAAGCTCGACATTTGATATACGAAGCTGATTCTGATGCGGATCAGCAATTAACGAAAGAGGAAATATTGAATAAGTACGATTTGTTTGTGGGATCACAAGCAACTGACTTTGGGGAAGCTCTCGCTAGGCACGATGAATTTTAATGGCATTTTATTTATTCCTAACTAAAACTAGATGAATTTGAATTACACGTTTAGATTTTTATGATAAATTTATGATTGATATTCAATTCTCTTTCGAGAAATGTTCACTCCTATCATGTACAAGTAATTTTAAAGTACAGATTTTATAAAGCTTTGTATGCAGATATTGTTTTGCCATAGTTTTACATATTTTTAACTATTTTTAATCTCTTTTGCGCCTTTGTGCCGATCATTTTTACATCTCTAAGGAAATTTAGTAGTTTAATTTTACATTAAAGTACATATCATTATTTTGCTCTCGAACATTTTCTATTTCTTTTATCTATTTTAAACATATATGTACATATATATATCATATTTTGATATGTACAATACCAAATGTCAGTCCTCATGTATTCTATCTTTGTCATTAGTTAAATGCTGCTAAGTAAAAAACGGGAATTATTTTACAACGACTAACGGTAGTACTTTTCCTATGGTTGGACGTGTAAAAGTTTTCCAAAGATTTCTTATCGACTAAAGGTCTGATGTCATAAAGAATTAGTATTTTTCTTTGTCTCGAAGCTTTTTCTGTATAATTGAAGGCATTATCGTGATGAAAAGTCCACGTATTATTTACCAAGTTTACTAATGTTTCGTATAACAACTCAATGTGTGTGTGTTGGTACGGTTTCTACGCCACAGCTGAGAGCAGTCCAAACTGTTATTCAATTCCACAAGTGATTTTGCAATTTATATTTATATGTTTCTCTTACAAATGTGCCCAACAGGACCATCTAAATGGTTTGTTAATGGAACAAAGTATCTTTTTCTAGTTAGCCTCTCAATATATCAAAATTGGTGTTAACAATTTGATTCTCTTTGTTTTTTTTTTAACAGTACTTCGGTTCGTGCACTACTATCAAACATTGTTAACGACGCCTATTTGTAACAGGAATGTTAAACGCCGCGTAATTTGGAAATTCGTACCTATGCTTCTTGGAAAATTTTCGGGTATTCTTCCCTTATATCTCTTGCATAATCACAAATTTAAAACCAAAATGGTGAAATACTCCCTCTGGCCCATGTACTGTTATGCTAGTTTATTATAGTTTACTTCCCTGAAGATATATATAATTTAAATTTATTATTTCACAGCAGGGAATATGTTTTATAATTAGGCCAGTTTTTAATCAGAATTTTTTGATCATCAAGCAGGTACCAGACCTAACTATATCTTGGCATACAATTACATTACGTTCACTGCTTCATCTCAACTTCTTTGTCACCTATAAAGTATTCTAATGTGTAATTATAAAAACAGCTAGTACCATTGCAGTTACAACTATTTTTCTGACTGGGATCTTAATAATTCTGTTACATTGCATTTTAAAAAACGAGATCTGTTCAGTGACTTACTGTAGTCATGAAATGTTACGCGACTGGCATGTTAGGATTAGTAAGTCAAGAAATACTGGTAATCATAATAATTATTTACGTGTTAAATAAACAAAAATGTTTATTTAACGTACGTATGTTTTCTTTAGATCTGCTTTCTAATATATGTACATATATTACTACTAGTGTTTATAACAATTTTTGTGATAATTGTTTTCGATTTAGTTTGATTAGAAACAATCTTCTGATTTATTCACAGAAAGCAATAATATAGATATTTCACTATATACAAAAAGTTACCATTCAAACATGATAAAATCATTGAAGATCTGATTGTGACAAAACTGTTAATGAATAACAAACCATACTTATCTGAACAAACTATATGCTCTACACTTTTTTTTGTTATTAAAAATGCACAAAAGGATACTAACGGGCATTCGTTGTTATGCTTTTGTTTTACGAATGCACCTGATAATTTGATTCTAGAACGTATTATTTTGAGATAAATGAACTAATGAGAATTCTAAAACATCAGGTAGTGTTCAAGCATTTGGAAGCTATTACATGCAAGTATTATACATTGTTAAACATTGTAGTTACACGCAGAGTTTTACTATTCTGAATACTTTCAACAAACAGAAAATCAAGATGTAAAACTGCTGTGAAACACTGTATGTGCCATTTGAAACTGCGCATAACAAAGCTAGAATACTATCATCTGTAAGTAGCACAGTACAGCAAAATTTGTATATTATTCGATATTTATATCAATTTTGTGTTCTATTGCATAATTAATGCAATTCTTTTTTTTTTACAATCAAACCATTCATACTGCTATAGCATTACATTTTCAGGGAAATATTTATCATAAAGAAACTATATAACACTTAATAAGCTACCCATAATTACTATTACATATATCATGTCAGTATTATTGCACATTACATGTAATGGCATAAAACATATGGTAACGCGATGAAGCCAAATTCAAATTAGATACGTTTCAATCCAGATTTCATTCAGATTCATCTAGTTTTACAATTAAAATCCCAGTTTTTCTTCCAGTTTTTGTATTGTTTCATTATTAAATTGGACCAAAAATATAATATGTACTTCATATGCTAATATAATTAACCGCAATATTAGCTTAATAAGTGATTTGTTCTAGAATCTCATGCAGTTCTTTAGTTATAAGATTTATTTGTAAAAAATATTGAAATGTGTTCATAATTTAATTAAGCAACTATAAACACTAATACATTATTCCTATCTTGTTTAAGAAAAAAGTATGTATGTGTATAATCGAGTATTTGCGTCTTCCTTTTGAATGATTACAAGTTTGGCGAAAATTTCATTTTCAGGTCAGTCGCTAATTTTCTTTTAGCTTAAACTTAAGTAAATAATTTGGTAACTATACTATTAATTATATGTTACTACTATCAATTTTGAAGAATCATTAGGTGCTCGCAATATTTTTATATATTAAAAAGTGAACTAATAAAGATTTTAATGTCTGTGAATTGTAGAATTATTACCTTCTAAAAATAAATTACAATAAACAATATTTTCACTTTATACAGGGTTCTGCAGCTGAACTCCGGTCTTTGATTGCTCATTTGCTATTCAAGTGAAACGTTTTTCTGAAACACACGATGAAACTAGATATTAAGGAGTATGTCTTAAAATTATTTTGGCTTATAGAGGGTGTTCGGAAAACAATCGGCATAATCACATATATTTTTTTAAATAGAACATTTAGTATATTTTAGCATTTTTGGATGTCACTGACTATTGTCTATGCGTACTTATTTTATTTTTTTATTCGATGCGGTTGTTTAGTACAAATTAATATTTTTGTTAAAAAATCGATATTTACATAGCCCCATTAAAAAAATCAGTACTGCCACAAATGTGATGTTTACGATGAAATAATTGGGAATTATTTTAGCAAGCCACAGAAGATACTTTGGGCAAAATTTCAAGCTGTTGCGACATACAGGGTGTTCAGAATTCATGATCTAATTTTGGAAACTTTGACTAACTTTTTTAATTTTGTTTTTGACACCCTGTATACTTTTGCATAAGCCGATGAGGATCCTAATTATGAACAATTTTTTATAATATGTTCCTATGACTATCTGTAGTCGTTTTTGATAAAAACGCAAAATTTAAAAATGTACGAATTGCATTATTTGAATATGTACTACATATGTATGTACGTAGATATCAAATGTGCTATGATTGCATAAATGTGAAAATATGAATACTGTCAAGTATGTTAATAACGGGCGACTATAAATGATTGTAAGTTTTCGACTTAAGTTGGCAACACTTCTGTAATTTTATGTTAGCACACCTGATTTTTAAATTTAAATTTGTCAAAGTAAAAGTCATACAAATACCACCACTTGTAATGGCTTATTTTCGAAGCGGCTTAGAAAATGATGACGGTAATTGGATATATTCGCTGCAATCAACTTTTGAGCAATTTGTTGCAATGTATCTGGAGGGCCAAGTTGATTACCATAGCTTTACTATACACACTACAAGAATTGTTGAAAGGTTTTTGAACACCGATAATGTGGCTAAAGGTAAATCTACTGGCCGTCCCACTGTTGCTACACCTGATGTTTTGTATAATGTTAATGAACGTTTTGCAGAAAATCCTCATATTTCAGTATGTCGTTTATCTCAACAAATAGGTAAAGTCCCATTATCAATTATTATTATTTCCTTTTAGCCTTTCTTACGTCCTTTCCAGAACTCTCCTATGAATCCACTCGTATGATCCTAAGAAAGCATTTACATTTACATCCGTATAAATTTACAATTGTTCAGTAACTTCTCCACCTGATCTCGTATTACGAACACAGTTTTGTTACTAGTATAATAACAATCTGCATAATAATAATGACCGGCAAAACATCACTTTTTATTCGGATGAGGCTTGGTTTCATCTGTCTGGTTATGTTAATTCCCAGAACTTCAGAACTTGGTCGGCAGAGAATCTGCAGAACTTAATCCAAGTGCCATTGCATCCAGTTAAAATCGGTGTTTGGGTGGCAATGTCACGACAAAGAATTATTGGTCCGATATTCTTTCAAGAAACGATTAATGTTCAACACTACCAAACCCTTTTTTTTT
>SMLS01063547.1:0-26388 GCA_004785975.1 Popillia japonica
ACTCCCTGGGGGCCAAGGAGGCCGCACTCCCTGGGGGCCTTATACAACGTGTCCATGTTGCCTTGGTATGGCCGTATATAGTAGCTGGCTTATATAGGGTGTCCACATCGAGTGACTGGCGTCATGGAGACATAGTCTACCTACTCTTGTTATCGAGAAGATGAATGTAAAATCCCTTTTGCGTGCTTGTGATATGAAGACAAATTTGTTTAAAGTTGGATTGGATTTTGGTTTCTGTCCTCCAAAAAGCTATGGAATTTTATCTTCAAAATTGTTTAAAACCACTTCATCACTCTAAATTGCCTTCTAAGTGGGTGTTCCTCTTGTGAACAACAGTCTTGACGAACTATGTTCGTACCATTATCTTTGGCCACCTTTTCCACTTTCTAATAGGGTTCGGAATATTATTTAATTTCATAATAATCATCTCATTATATTCTGACATCGTACTACCACCCCGAACGTGTGGATATTGAGATCTCTCAATTAAAAAAAATTAAAATCATCAACTAACTGGGACAAAGACATTTTACATGAATAATGAGAAAAATTCTAACGAGGTGCATGCATAGCGACAGCATCGTGAATGGAATCCATTCAGACGTTTAATTTTCCTGTCACCTCATTAAGTATGTGTAGTAGCGTTTCGAAGCAACGTACTGGTGTGTACGATTACACGGTATGCATATCACGTACGCAGGAGTGCTAAATATCAATTTAAAATGAAGTATTTATTGTGGATCTAACATGTTGAATACATGATGTACAACATGCATAGATATTGTAACGGTTCTTAATTATACTGTTCAGATGCGTATTAAGATATCTTTAATTGCACGCTTTAAAAACGGGTGTCAAAAAAAGATCATTTCCGTATCACTACAATCAATTACAGCGTAAGTAGAGCGCAAACATCAAATTCCTCTTCATTCTCTTCAGATTGGCAAGGGGGAAATCTAGTATTGCATCTCGGCCAACGCCCTCAAGGTAAACAACTTCCAACCGAACACCATCCCTCCCGAACTAAAGTGCATCCCTATGCACACGTATCTCGTCGGATGCTGCTGCTGGGGTGGGTGAAACAAGAGCGCAAAACGTCCTGCCGCACCGACGACGAAAATTTCACCCTAATTGACAGCGGCTACCCTCGACGGAGGCACATCAAAGTATGACGTCATTCGGAGGCATATTCTGCAATTAGCGTACGGTTTCTCGCCTCTTAGGCTCTTAGCTTGTAGGAATGGGGCGAGGCGGTATTACGATTGAGAAAATACTGTAGGAAAATAGCATATGTTCGAGTGTCGGCTAGATGGGGCGGTTCTACCCTTTTATTTCGTGAATTAATCTTTTACGACACTTAGAATGTCATTATTTACTCGCACTCTCCTTTTGGATTACTGTTGAAGGATGTGGGAATGATGATGCGGAAATTTAGAAAAATAATCTTGTATGGGGGTCGGTGTGGTACTGTCAGATTTTGACAGGAGGATGTTGAATTGAGTTTTAAGAGTGCTTTAGGAGGATGGAGTTCTTCCCACTTGTTACTATTATTGTAAGCGAGGAAAAAGTAGATTAAGAGATTATTTAACATTTTGAAACGATCTTTAGGCAGCGTGCAACTACATAAATGGCGAAAAATATTTTTAAAGACTTGAATATTTTTAGCCAACCAAAACTAGCTTCACAAAAATCCATGAATCTTCTAAGATTCGTTAGAATTCTTTCACTTTTTATTCTGCAGTTGTTGCCAAAATTGTGTAAAACTTTAGCACTATGTAAAACAAAACTCCTGGAACTGTTTCCGAAATTTAGAATTTCCAGAAAATGGGGGTGTCTCAACTTAACCCTAGACCTGTGATAAGTATCCTAGGGTTAAGAGACATCTAATGATTTTGCTTCATCTATGAAGGCTTCTAGTTAGATTAAGTCGCCATCAAGTTTTCTTAATCAACACTTCTGCCATAGCTTAAAAAACGGTACTTCCATTGAAGTGTACTTGTGGTGGCGTTTTTGACAGAAGTGGATATTCCAGCTTATCCTTCCACAGATGTTACATTGATAGGTTGTAGGTGATTGTTTTGATAATGAGGTCTTTGAAGATTTTATCAAAAGGGTATAAATTGTATAAATCCAGCCTGAAGTTGATACTGTAATGGGCATCGTAGCATGGAAAGATGTGAATTGGTCATCTTTCAATTTCTACGAAGCTTGTTTAGTCTGCAATTTCTCTTTCTGAGTTTAGGATCCTTATTCTCGGTCAAAGTGATTCGGAATTGACATTTAAACTGATTACTGATACTTGCAGCAATCCTATCGTTATTGTACCGTTTTATGGCGAAAATAAATTCGTAATTTGCTAATTCTCCAGAGAAATTAGGAAATTTAGACGCAAATTTGGAAATTTAGAAAGTTTTAAAGATTTGATCTAGTAATTTGATGAAGTAGACAGTTTTGAAAGCAAAATAAAATGGAGCAGTGATAAAAGACGTCACATATCTGCAGACATGTCCTACCTAAATCCTAGAAATTCCAATTTTTGTCTTAAAAAAAGAAGTCTGCTCAATAACATTGACAGGTCAACATCAAATTTTCTAAATGATACCGCTTCTCCTCATTATCTCAGGAAATTTAGTGAGTTGGCGTGAAGTTAGCCCCGTCCTTCTTGCAATTTCAAATTTTTAATGTTGTTCTAGATTCTTCTAGGTTTCTTCTACATTATTCTGGAGATGCCGAAAAAGACTGTTCTTTTGGTGAATCCCTTCCCCTTCTTTTCTTCTAATTAGATTTTTTGTTCCATTTGTTCTAGTTACTTCTTTTATAGTTTTTAAAAAAATTTTAGTTCGCAAAAAAAATAAGAACATTTGTTTGCCACCTCCCTTCCCCTTCTCGCCCTTTTCCCCTCTTCTTCCCTCTATCTCCTTCCCATACCTCCCACCACCTGTTGTTTTGCAAATCATAATTTTTTTCAAAGTTATTTCAGATTGTTCTAGGTTTGTTCTATATTGTTTCAAAATTTCAGCCTGCACTTCGCGAGAAAATCATTGTTGCCAGGGCTGGCAGGTTCCTGGCTTCTCTGGAAAAAAGCGGTGTGCTTTTGCCACCCTTCCCGCCCCATCTGTTTTTAAAATCGTAATTTTTGAAGTTGTTCTAGATTGTTCTAGTCTTCTTCTGTAATGTTCCAAGAATTCCAGCTTTCGATCGTGTATAGGTACGTCAAGAAAATGAAAAGCACAAGACACAAACAGTGTGTGAAGTTAGCCAACCTCGCCCGGGCGTTTCAAAAAATTTTAAAGATGGCCTAGGGTTTTGGTGTTTGTTCTACTATAATACATTGTTCTAGAGTTGTCGAAAAAGACTCTTGTTTTGGTCAGCCCCTTCTCCCTTTTTTTGTCTCCTAATTAGCTTTTTGGAAGGTTTTTTCTAGCTTTTTATCATTTTTAGTTCGCAAGAAAAAATAAGAACATTTTTTTTGCCACCTCCCCCTCCCCCACATCTTTCACCTTCTCTTTTTTGCAAATCATAATTTTTCAAGTTGATTCAGATTGTTCTAGGTTTTTTTCGCATAGTGTTCCAAAATTTCAGCCTTTTATCATCTGCACTTCGCCAGAAAATCATTGTTGGCAGGGCTAGCATGTTCCTGGCTCCTCTGAAAAAAAGGCGGTGTACTTATACCACCCCTTCCACCCCATCTTTTTTGAAAATTGTAATTTTTGAAGTAGTTCTAGATTGTTCTAGTCTTGTTCTGTAATGTTCAAAAAATTCCAGCTTTCTATCGTGTATACTTCAAGAAAAGAAAAAGCACAAGACACAAACTATGAAGTGTGTGAAATTAGCCAACCTCGCCCGTGCGTTTCAAAAAAGACTCTTGTTTTGGTCAGCCCCTTCTCCCTTTTTTTCTCCTAATTAGCTTTTTTGGAAGGTGTTCCAGTTTGTTCTAGTTGTTCATTGCTCCACTTTTCTACCCCTTTATCATTTTTAGTTGGAAAAAATAAGAACATTTTTTTTGCCACCTTCCCCTCCCCCACATCTTTCACCCCCTCTTTTTTGCAAATCATAATTTTTCAATTTGTTTTAGATTGTTCTAGGTTTTTTGCCCGTAGTGTTTCAGCCTTTTATCATCTGCACTTCAGCAGAACATTTTTGAAGTTACTTTAGATTGTTCTAGGCTTGTTCGGTAATGTTCCAAAATCCTATCCTTCTATCGTGTATATTTCAAGAAAAAAGTGAAATATGTAAAGTTAGCCAACCTCGCCATTGCTTTTCAAAAAATTTTAAAGATGTTCTAGGTTTTTTTCTGTTTGTTCTATATTGTTCCAAAGCTTCAGTGTGGAATTCGCGAACAAATCCTTTCTGGCTCCGCTGAATAGAAAGCGTTATGTTTTGGAGGGTTGTTGGGGACATGTATCTTTGGAGATAGATTAAGAAGACACAGAAAAGCGTAGGCTATAGTGTATTTAGCCTAAAATGTATTCGAATCTTACACATTTTAAAGCCTATCTTTCCACATCCTGTTGCATGCAAAGTAATAAGCATTTAGAATTATTTAATTTCTAGTAAAATTATGGAATGTAGGTTTGGTGAATCGATAGTTAGCCACAAATGCTTTTGATTACTTGATCGGTACATAATTTAGTGTGAACGCATACTTCTTTGCAAACTAACTCTAACGTAGACAAATTTTACTATATAAACTACAAATTACACAAATAATTTATTACTGACGCCATGCATGCTTAATTCATAATAAAGCCACCACAATATCAAGCTCACACCATCCAAATTACATCGATTTAAATGTAAAATGAAGACGTCGCCTTTCACGGCTAATCCTTTCGCGCGATATTAACTCAATTGAGTTGAGAACGTATTAAAAAAAAAAAATAAATAAGCGAGGAGGCATCCGTTGCGTGGGCCCACGTCTATAGCTATAATAAATGTTCTGAATAGCATGAATAAAGCATAAGGACATCAGAATGGATGGAACTTGAAAAAAATGAACAGAACTCGTTTTTATAGGAGGACATGAACATTGGCACTGTGTATAGTTACGGGTGCAACTACCTACGGATATTTTAGCTTGGGAGTATCGCGCAAGCAACACCTATGCAAAGGTTGTTGTCGTTGTTTCCTTCATATATTTTTTTTATCTTTTGTTGTCTGCTACGGAGAAAATAAATGTCACCGTTTAAAGCGAACAATACGGTGGTGTAATGTTCGCTTTGCGGGTCCCTCAGATCCATAAAAACGCTAACTGATGGGGCTGGTAGGTAAGTCATTGTTAGTTTTTGCTATCATGGTTTAATTGCGAAAAATTAAAAATTCTTCGGATTAAAATTTTATCCTTGAATTTTTAAATCGAGAATGCGAGAATTTATAGCGCACGTACTCGGCAAAAATAAATCCAAATTGAACGCCTACTTCGAACAGGAAATACACCATTATTAGGTATTATGTACCCACGGTGGTCACTGATACGTAACAATTTGCTGCGGCGCATTCGGTTGGGTTATTTTATGTCATCGAAAATTTAAATAAATAATTATCGATAAAAATATATAAATATGGTCCGCCCTCTCATGATTATTTATACTACGTTACGTAGCACGCACACAATTGAACATCCTAGAATGAGCGCGTTTTAAAAATATATTTCATGTTTTTAAGAAATTTTCAACGGCTTCTTATTTTAACGTAAATTAATTATTGTTTAGCATACGGTGATCAAACGACCCAACGAAAGACGTACAAAGAAATTAACTTATGCGTTGTAAACACTCGGTAGCTCATCATGCAAACATCCAATAAAATATTCTGTACCTGTTGAAATACGTGATGGTATATAACGTGCGTGTGGGCCTAAAAAGATGCACATGTATAACTAGAATTTACCAAGACTATGATTTATTCCAGTGTTGTACAATTAGAATCGACATAAGTGACCCCTTCGAGTTGTTACTTCTTGCGTGTTAGTTTGACATCCAGAGGTCTGAATTAATTTGCAATCTTCGACCAACAATATATTTAGTTATTGCTTATCTCTTAATAACCTCTTCGGATCCAGGGTATCAATAGGATACAAACGGAAATATTTTTTTAGTTTACGTTGATAATTATAAGAGAATAGCGGCTACCGAATATTCTCATTGGGAACTACTGTATTCGTTGGTTATACAATGATCATTGGATTCTATCCATTACCACGTCTTCAAAAGATTTGGGCTCAAAGCACTAGGGCGTCGCCTATTGTGTCAGATAACATCGCAAGAAGTCGTTTTTTTTTCAAGTTACTTTCCAGTCTGAAGGTTGTAAATTACAAAATGGTCGGAAAAGTTTTAATTGATGAACAGATGATACTATGGCTTTTCTACTTTAAAACTACCTACTGAGGTATTAGGAGATTTAGAAACAGAAGACGATCCTCAAAGCGTCATCCATCTATTTCAGGAGCAACAACAACAATTTACACAAAAAAGCTCGTACATGATTGTGATTGTCTACTCACTGACCTGGACAAGTCCACTGAGGCCATCAAGATACAGAGATATGAAGTTTTCCACTGTCTAGAAGAACGAGCTAAGACCATGAAAAAAAACCTCAAATCAGAATCGTTCTAGCAAATGGACCGTCCGAATCATCTTCCATTTTATTGATTCTGCTGGACTGATCTGGACAAGTCTATTGAAGCTATCAACCGGTAGAGATATGAAGTTATCCACTKTCTACAAGAGCAAGCTAAGAGCACGAAAAAGAAATTCAAATCAGGATTGTTCTAATAAATGGACTGTATCTGACGAATCATCTTCCATTTTATTGATTCTGCTGGACTGATCTGGACAAGTCTATTAAAGCCATCAACCGGCAGAAATATGAAGTTATCCACTGTCTACAAGAGCAAGCTAAGAGCACGAAAAAGAAACTCAAATCAGAATTGTTCTAACAAATGGACTGTATCCGACGAATCGTTTTCCATTTTATTGATTTTGCCCTAGAAGCAGGCTGCGTTAAGTATAGGAAAAATGTCAAAGCTTCCAGCTTAACTAGAAAAGCAATAATGGACTTCCTTGACTTCAAAATTTCCGTTGTCAAGTCCCTGGTATTATAAAATCAAATCAAAAGGAGAAAAGAAGACATGGGAGGTCGTAAAGTAGAAGATGATTTAAATTGGATTCAGGTGTTGAACAGTTTTGCGCATCTTTTTAGCAATTTGTGTCTAAAACTATACTCATCTGTAGAGATAAAATTTTGCGGAAGTCCAAGCCAAATTTGCAGCCAGTCCATGGAAATTTATATTATGGTTGCTGGAACAATAGAATTCAAACCAAAGCTATAGATTTTTTGAAGAGATTGCAAATTTTTGAATCTCATATGAATCTCTTATGTTCAAAGTATGCTCAGCTGATATCTTACTCGTTGGCAATGATTTATTTACCAAGAAATCCTCGTTTCACATCTGGTTGTACTTGCCAAAACGCTGCTGTGTAAGTACAATCAACACCAATTTCATTCATTCATTCATTTCACTTTATTTTCTTATAGAATTTTTTTTTGTATGTAATACAAAATTTTTGAATAATACATCGCATTTTAGTTGTTGATAGTCCAAATGAGCACCTTACTAAAAAATCCGCAATCAAATCAATATGGAACGTGGGTCTGAAGAGGTTAAACTCCATATTAGGTTCTTTAAGTCTCTCTCCCTTGTTTAATTTCTCTTCAGTCTTGATTTTGATGGTGATAATTTTTTTTTCATAAAGACCATGTAGTGTTCTCTTCTGGTATTGTTTCATCTTCATCTAATGTCCGCTGTAAAACCTGCAAAATTCAACATACCTAACTGTTTTGGTCAAATGATATCAAAGGCTTCTACGGTCCAGGTTTGCTTCACGTATTTCATGGTATAGATCTAAGCAAACCACTAATACCCAAGAGTAATCAAGCTCCTGAAACTCCCAAAGAAGACTAGTCTCCTAGTGTGCTGACTGGCCAAACATTAACCATGAAAATTTTGGAGAAGTTCCGAAATTTCAATTCCGATTTACCATTGCCAAGAACTCCAACCAACAATTCTTTAAATTTTAACAACAAATGACCCTTTTTGACCAAAGAAACCAAAACAAGAAAAGTGCCTTCTAATTATACTTATATGGTTATTCATGCCATGCAAATATTGACCTATTAGATTCGATAGAAAAAAAATTAGGAGTCATGTTATGCTTACCAAGTCATACAACAGGTCTTACAACCACTTCACCCGTGAAAAGGTCTTATTCTAAAGAAGCCTTTTCATGGGTGATACACACACATAGGTCGATCTATCATCATCATCAGAACAGATATGAAGAAGGTACACCACATTTCCGTAAAATTTGGGGAAACAGTACTAATGTTGGATTTTAAAATCTGTGGCTTCATTTAATTTAATCCAAATAATACCGCAAACAATTTGTTTCATTCCATCAGACTTACCAGTTAGAAAGTCTCCTAATACTTCAGTTCATCAGTCGAACACACTTGGACTTCAACTGGACACTTGTAGCACGATTAGTACATCCTCGAGTTCAATCAAAAAAAGTCCAATAGAAATATTACAAGAAATGCCACCGTTAGAACTAAGAAAATTAATCAAGGTAGGAAGATGATACATTAGATTAGGTTAGACCAATTGATGCGTTAAAAATTAAAAAAAAGCCAAAGAGAATTTTTATGAAGAATGCTGGAGGTTGCCCCAAATTTACAGCTTCTGCAACTTGAGTAGCTATTTTGCCATTGTTTTGTTAGTTTTGGCGCCCCCCCTCTTCCCCCTCTCCCTCCCACCATTGCCTAAACGTTCTGCTCCTAAGTACTTAGGAGATGACTTTACTTAAAGCGATGGTTTCAGGTCCAGAAGCCTTCCTCGTCTCCCTGTCCTCTTTTTGCATTAATCTAAAGAGCTTAGTATCCATCTTCTTACCACAAACTACTAAGAGTTACATAAATAACTACAAAATTGACGTTTTAGAAAGACCGGTTAATCCTTCATACAACTTAGATTTAAGGCGCCATCAAGGTGACCATTAGGTCTAATTTGGGTGGTGGCTGCAGTTTTACAACAGGTTTTATCTGCTTTATTCGCCATCACCTTACAAACTTCGAATCAAAAGCCAGGAGTTTAACACCTCGGCTTCTACATCTAAAGAACCAGAAACTCTGAATCTGCTCGGAAATGCTTCAAATGTAAGTCTAAACATTGGCCTACTCGATGAGTTCTGCAGGGTCCAAAGACATATTCAGGAATCCAAAATGGCTTTCGGGAAACATCCATGTCATACGGTTATACAAAATATTTAATTAGCGCCCGAGCAAGAAGCCAGTTTATTAACTGTCAAACAAATTTTATAAAAAAAAAAATTATCTTAAACTAAAATCTTTCTCTTATTGTTGCAGGAAACCATGTTGTCGAGCGGATCTACGCCTCATCGATTGAGGAGGTAGCAGCCCAAACCAATGACGGATTAGGGGAAACGAAGATCTTCCACATGTCATAAACGCGTTCGCCCGCATTTTTCACCGAACAAAAACAAAATAAATGCATTCGGTTATATCAGTGCTGTTACCTAAAAGTGTTTAAACTAATCCAAAAAAAAATAAAACAAAACAAACGCAATAATAAAAAAACTAAAACCAAACGGACACCACGATGAAGACTGCGAATCACGCTTCTCTAGTGGTGCTCTTCATAATCGTGAACGATTTGTTAGTTTGTTTCGCTAGTTCGTCCGTAGTGTCCACCCATCATTTAGATTTCGATGAGGAGAGCAAATGCGAAGAGATCACGATACCTATGTGTATTAATATCGGTTACAATTACACGCGGATGCCCAACGAATTAAACCATGACAACCAAGAAGAAGCCGGCCTCGAGGTGCACCAATTCTGGCCTCTAGTCGAGATAAAATGTTCGCCCGATTTGAAATTTTTCCTCTGCTCGATGTACACGCCCATCTGCTTGAAGGATTACCCGAAACCGCTGCCACCTTGCAGGGGTCTGTGTCAGCGAGCTCGAAACGGCTGTGAACCGATCATGCAACAGTACGGGTTTAAATGGCCCGAACGGATGGAATGCGAGCAGTTCCCCGTATTCGGCGATTCGGAGAGTTTGTGCATGGATCAGAATAAGAACGAGACGTCCCAGTCGCAACCGAAATCATCGACGACGAAGCCGAAAAACCAACACAAGAAATGCAACCAAAAAAACTGTACAGACCCCCCAGGGGACAAAAGAAAACAAGAATGCGGATGTCAATGCAAGGCACCGCTGGTACCCCTGGGGAAGGACTCACCACTGTACAACAGAAGCGTGTCCGTGGCAGACGTCGCAAATTGTGCTCATCCATGCAAAGAAAACTACTTCAATCAGGACGAAAAAGACTTCGCCACAATATGGGTCACGCTATGGTCGGCTCTGTGCGCGGCGTCCACGCTAATGACACTAACCACGTTCCTCATCGAAACAGAACGGTTTAAGTATCCGGAGAGACCGATCGTCTTCCTTTCGGCGTGCTACTTCCTGGTTTCCGTTGGGTATCTGATCCGAGTCGGAGTTGGGCACGAGGAGGTCGCCTGCGATGGGAATATCATCCGGTACTCCTCGACGGGGCCGACGATGTGCACTTTAGTCTTCCTATTGGTGTATTTCTTCGGGATGGCCTCTTCGATCTGGTGGGTGGTCTTATCCTTCACGTGGTTCTTGGCCGCTGGGTTGAAATGGGGTAACGAAGCTATCGCTAGTTACGCGCAATATTTCCATTTCGCCGCCTGGCTAATACCAACCGTCCAAACAGTATCTGTCCTCTTATCTGGGGCTGTAGATGGGGATCCGGTGGCAGGGATTTGCTACGTTGGCAATATGAATATGGAGAATTTACGGAAATTCGTTTTAGCGCCACTCTTCATCTACCTCCTGCTGGGAACCAGCTTCCTATTCGCCGGATTCGTCTCGTTATTCCGAATCAGATCAGTGATAAAGAAGCAAGGCGGCACTGGAGCTGGCGCTAAAGCTGATAAACTGGAAAAACTCATGATTCGCATCGGAATCTTCAGCGTACTCTACACGGTTCCCGCCACCATCGTAATCGGATGTTACCTGTACGAAAACGCCTACCATGACGAATGGCTCCGCTCTTTCGCCTGCCCGTGTCAAAGCAGTTTAATAACCAGTAACGGCCGACCACGATTACGACCTCTATACTCAGTCCTAATGCTGAAATACTTCATGGCGTTAGCTGTCGGCATCACCTCTGGAGTTTGGATCTGGTCCGGTAAAACCTTGGATTCGTGGCGGAGATTGTGGAGGAGGATGTTCGGCCGTCCAGACATGACAGGCGCTAGCGTCGGACTGATAAAACCCAGACCGGGGAAACCACCACCTCAATACTTGGTAGCTCCAGGTAGCGCTTCGTTATTGGGGCCACCGGGTAGCGTCGCCTCCGCCAGCCAACACCATCTACACCACCACGTTCTGAAACAGCCCCCTTTAAGTCATGTATGACAAGTGGGCGAAGGGGCCACGCCTGTAGTTGTCGCGCATCCAGGACCGGGTTCAGGACCGTCGTTGAGCAATTACGGGCCCATTTGAGTGACCGCCATAATGGCCCCTAGCCATACGGTCACAGCTCTCTAGTCGTAGTGCCAGACAGACACGAAATCAGTTTTTTTTTAATTTTTTATATATATATATACCGGGACATACATATATATATCGATGCTAAAAATAAAAAAAAATACGGAAAATAATATTATTATTATTACTGTAAAATAAGACTTGATTAAAAACGTAGGATATGGGAGAAAAATGGTAATAATATTAAAAACAATTTTTTTAACACAAAAAAAAATATAATTTATTTTTTTCTTTTATCTCAAATTCGTACAATAAAAAATTGTGATGACTATAACAAAAAAGAAACGTAGTTTAATAATATTGTAGATTTTTTTAATATACTCAGAAACAAGAAAAATAAATCGTATTAAAACGAGTGCCATTATTTCATAATTACATATTTTTTTTTTATAATATTTAATCCGAATATTAAAAATAATTTTTAAGCAATTACAAAATAAAATGTGAAGGAACATATCTGCCTCCTCCTCTCCTTCGCCCCTTAATCAAAAATAATACAGAAAACTAACGTTTTATGTTAAAATTACTTAAATTAAATTAAAAAGAAAAATGCCGTAAATGAAAATTAAAATGTGAGATTGATATACGTAATTATTAGTAAGTGGAATCTACTGAATTATTAAAAAAAAAATGATAAACTTGTAAAAACTGAGTTGATGTGATTTTCTGTCAAATAAATACTATGGGAACGATTGGGAGAATGCGTGAATGATTTTTTTATTTTTATTTTTGCGCGTTTATCATCGACGAGGGGGGATTTTAAAAATTGGTTTTTTGTTTAATTAAAACATTTTAAATAAAAAAATCTCCCCCTATTTATGATTTTAACGAGATACGATGTGACCCAACCAAAAAAAAATGCAAATAATCCAACCTAATTCACATTTATAATAGCAGCCATGAATTGTGCCATATTTATTTTATGACGCGTGTAAAATATTAGGGACCATGTATATTGTATAATGTAGGACGTACGTAATAAATAATGCATTATTATCCTTATTATTGTTACTATTTTTTCCGCATTTTATAGATGTACACATTACAGCGTAAGGTTGGAATTATATCGTATTTCCGGCTCGTCCTAGAAATAGAATAAAAATAAATTTATTCGAATGAATGCTGTGCAAGGAAATCGGAGAAATTGTATAAATGTTTTGTCATAACGTAAAAATATAATAATAATAATAATAAACCTAATATATTCTTGTAGGGTCCTTTTAGATATTAAGTTTTTATATGGAAAAAAAATGAAATATATTAGAAAAAATTCGTCCCCTATAGCCCCCTCTCTCTTTTTTAAAAAAATAATTATTATAAAAATAACATTTTTGTACTTACGTAATCTCCACCTCATTTTAATCCTCCAAAAATTGTATATAGTATCGCCCCCACTCAACTTGAACCCCCGCGTCCCCCTATTTAATAATTGACGGTAATAATATTCGTATAAATACACATATGAGAAATTCGACGTAATTATTTATTTAGAACAGCAGCAAATGGGAATAGAACATGTTAATGGAAATAAATGAAAGTTTTGAGGAGTTTTAGACATTTTTTGAGTGGATTCTTATTTTGTGTATATGGAGAATGAGGAAGATGAAATTGATGTTAGTCATCAGTGATGTTATAAATCGATCCAAAATATAGCTTTATATAAATGAAATACAAATATTTATATTTAGCCACATATCAAAATAATTAATAGTATTATGGAAAAAATTATAAATTATGTGTACCCATTAAATTGTTAAATTGGAAAAAATGCATTTTGTATATTATTTTTTTTTTATATAAGCCGAAAAAATTGTCCATAACTTTCGTTTATTTTCCTTCTTTTGTTTTATATCTTTGTATTTATATATTTCTTTTTAAATCTGTATCTCTCTCGAACTGTATAGAAAAGCTGATGAGAATTTGCCAATATTCTTCTCGGTTTTATTTTTTTCTTATTATGTATAAGCACAAAAAGAACTTTTTGTACATTATTATTTCCCGACAAACAATTGTACAGTAACAAAAAAATGAATAATAAAATTGATACTATCTGTAATTGTGTGTATAGTAGTTTTTAGCTATTGTAATTGTCTGTATGCTTCAACAATGTATACGAATTTAATTATATTTTATTGTTTAAATTATATTGAGTCTAGTAATTTATTGCCCCCCTAAACCTCTCCAAAATAGTAATAATGGTCAAAAATTTATCAGTGGTAAATTTGAAAAAAAGAAGAGAGAAACAGGAAGGTAAGTATGTAGATGCTCCACAAGTGAAATCAATTGAAATTCTTTGAGATCTTTACATGACTTCTTGATCTCAGTCTATTAGATTATTTTATGAAGTTGATTCAAAAGCTCTGAAAACTGGTTATCTGGAAAGTGTTTCTAAGGCTTTCTATGTGTCACATAGTGCATACTTTGTTTGTCCATGGCTCTGAAAAGCTGAGAAAATTTTCGATGGAGTGCTTAGAGGTATAGTGAAAAATGGCTTGAACATCTTCTATTAAGAAATTCTTTCTGGGCTTCACATTGAAGTGACTTCTGTTTTGTCTTTGCTCCAAATGTTTGCGCCTGAAAATTATTTCCGCCATAAATTATCAAATTATAGAAAAAATGCCATGTTCCTTTGGTTGAACCCACAACTTCGTCCTCACCGACTTGCTTCAATTTTTGGTAATGAGAGCTATGTTGAAAAATGTCTTGAACATCCTCTAGTAAGAAATTCTTTCTGGGCTTTACATTGAAATGACTTTTGATTTGTCTTTGCTCCAAATTTTTGCGTCTGAAAATTATTTCCGCCATAAATTATCAAATTATGGGAAAAAATGCCATGTTCCTTTGGTTGAAGCCACAAGTTTGTCTCCACCGACTTGCTTCAATTTTTTGTCATCTCTAGTTCCAAATCTTGACATATCTTGTCGAAATTTCAAACATTTAGTGGAGTTTCCACAAATTGAAGATTTGATTTCTTTTGGCATAAAACCAAATGACAGTGGAACCTCGAGCCCTCTTTCGATCTGATGATTTTAAAATCTCCTGATGCTTTGCAAGTTGATAATTGTTTGTTCACTGCTGCAGACAATATCTAGATGGGATTCTTCTGGTTGGTTTTATTTTTATGATTCTCCACTATCTTTACATGAAGCGAAAGGAAATTGTATCGAGAAAATCTACTGAGATTGGTTGTATAACAATTTTCCCCGATTTTTTTTCATGGTAACCAGGTCCAAGCAAATGTGTCAGAGAAAAACCAATATTGTGACAATCTACCAACAACTTATGAGTTTAACTCGAGAAACCAGACAAGACCTATGCAACGCTAATCGGTCTTAATGCCAATAATTATCTCCCAAATCAAACGTCCTAACATCCTGCAGAACAGGATGCTACGTACGACAACCTGGTTTGTCAATATCCCAAAAGCTAATTTCGCTATTGAAAAGCTACCAACCCATATCTCTTCTTTGCCATCTATTTAAGCCTTATGAAAGACTGATCCTCAACGGAATAGAGAATAACGTTGACTCAAAGTTGACCAAGTAGGCCTCAGATCTGAGCAAATCCTGGTATTGACAGAACATATAGAGGACGGGCTTGAGGCCCTAGGCGACCTAAATTCCGTCAATAACACAGTAAACCACCAAATATTAATTACTACTTATATAAAGCCTACTAGATCTTGAAAGATTACCACCTAGTCAAGATAATTGGATCCCTGCTCCAAAACAGGTAGTTTTGCGTTACGCTCGAGGGCAAAAAAAGCCGATGGCAGAACCAGAAGAATGGACAGAGGTAAGAATTACAAGACACATGATGCCATCTACGTTAATACTTATAGCAAACAAAATTTGAAAACTGATAAGGTCACAAAAATGACAGTGACAGGGTAAGTAATTAAAATTTGTCAACAAGGACTAAAATATCTCAACGTTTATTGCTAAAAAGGAACCAGATCCGTACAGTTGACTGAAAAAGCAAAATTCCTAAGCACCAATGCGTATTTAGATGCCATTCCATGCTGACAACTTGAGCTTACTGGACAGGAAATCTCTGGAGAGAGTGTTAGGAAATGCCACAGTAACGTCAGTCCATAACTCAGTTACGCCAAAAAAGGCATAGACACAGATACGTTATATGATGCAAAAGAAAAGGCTAAAAGGTACCTTTTCGGCCAAAAGGTGGCATTACATTATCATGAAGGAAGCACTTTATTTTGCTGTTCATTTACTCAATGACTGTAACTATTTTTCAAGCAGATCAATGCACCAGAAACCCAATAGTGATTCTTGAAATATGTAATCTAATTCCACAACTTTCTTAACGTCTTGATCATTAAACTTTACAGGCTCTCACGGCTGCCTCAAATATCTGTAAAGAACATCAATTGTTAATTAAACATAATCTAGAGCAAGTTCACTTTCATATTGCGTACAAAATCCATAATATCTGTATTTTCACAATATTGTATGTTCCAAGTTTACTCATCCTGAGTAAAACGCGATTAACATTTCATCCTAGCTGATCGACTTGATTGACAAGATATTCATTTGCGGCGTGAGCAGGCTTTCACGTTCAAATAAACATTTACATAGAACTCCATTGACGTGCAGTTTATTAAGGAAAAAAGTACGGTTTAAATCTCAAAATATGTAGATTAGAGTGTTAAAAAATTTGACAATAGTATTAACATGACTTCGGCATCTAAGTAGGCCATTAAGGTAAGCATAAATGCTTGTTCGTTGAGGACGGGTGTTTACCCGAGAAGTCTGTAAAGAGATAAAACCAATATGTGTGTTAGAAGTTAAATTTTGTTTATTTTATTTTGGCCGCATTACAAAATTTAGTTTATGTTTAATTTAAAATAGTGTAGAGAAGGTCTTTCTCTTCTTCGACAATAGCACAGTATCCAGGTAGGTAATTTAACCTTAAGCTCTCTCAATAGATAATCACCACTGTAAATTTGCTACAAGTACAGTTCGTCCTTTCTCAGAAAAACGCATAAGCAAACGCGTACAATACAGGTATTAACTCTCCCTGCACAGCTTGGGCGCGTCCTCCTTCTATCCCCATCGGAAGACAGCCAAAGAAAGATTTAAATACAAACGTATAGAAAAGAGCACCGTTATTAGAAAGTCAAATTTTTCTCTAGTCATTTTACGACTAGGTACCGCAATAAAGTTTCGTAACACTAAAGAAGGATTGCGGAAAGGCGAAAAAACATTAACGTTTTGAGATTTATTGTGCTGTGCAATATATCCATCAACTTTGACATGTCAAGATAATATTTACGACCTTCTCTGGCGTTCTGGAGAGGGAAATAATAAAATTTTATGGTCTTCTCGGGGACACCTGTCAAGATTTAAAATTAAAATCGGGAGATATAAGGCTTTCTTTAGTGTACATATAAGTAAATATGTATATAAGTCATTTTAAAATATTTTGACCGAAACTATATACGCGGACATACTTAATATCATTGACAGTTCAAATTATTATGACGAATGATCCTAGCATCGGATACCAACATCATTACGTTGACCACCCGTTTAAAATCCCACATCTTCAACACCCACCACTTTTCGAAATTCTATACATAGTCATTTCGACAATACATGATTCATCTACCACAGTCATACGTGCATGCAAATCATTTTATACATTTCCAAAGTAATCGAAGTACCAGTGTCAGCTGCCAACGACGAGGAATGGAGTTTACGTATACGTTTATAGGTATGGGTTGGAGGGACTTAAATTAGAGGAACGCGTCAGTGTATAACAATATAAATCTAAACGGCTATTGTACGGGCTGCCTACCGTCTAGCGTGGAAAAATGTGTCCGTATAGTTCTTGTACGTATGCATATTATATTACGAACGCAGGAGCTTTCATACGTTTCATGTGAAAAAGACTCGTTCGAATATAGATGTTGATTTCGTGCTGTAAACAATGTATTGTGGAGAAATTGAAATGCTTCGGAGCGTGACGCTGTAATTTGTTTAGATTTGCATTCGCTAAGTGGTAAAGAAAACATGAAAATAGTAAAGTTGCGGTTTATGTAGTAGAATACAGTAGTGTTTGTAGAAATATGGACATCATACATATGTTGGGATGTCCGAATTGCTTAGACCAAATCATGTTGTGTTGGGCTGCAAATCAAAGCTTTCTGAAGAAATAAATTATTCAAAACACGCAAATTACAGACAAATATAGTTCATCTACAAAGACAAACTTACCTTCATTGATTTAGGTAACCATATTCCCCAGTCTTAGGCTCAATAAATTACTATGGTTTAATCATAACCTTGTCCGTTCTTAACCTTATCAATTTCGTTCCTAAAAGAGAATATGTTAGTATTTCAATTGATTGCAGCAAATAATTTTGCAAAATTAATAAGGATAACCTAACTAACAATGAAAATATGACTATGAGCCATGAATATCTTCGACCAGCTCTTCTTCTCAAATATGAGACAAATTTCCAAATCCAAAATCCACTTTGAGTTGATAATTTGAGTAAAGGCGAGAGTTAACTTGGGGTATTGTTGCTTACTTGTCCATCAATTTCCTTGGAAGTACAACTTGAAGAAGACAACCTGATCTGTAGGAAGACGTTTGATTTGCTTATGAAGATCAATATATCTATGTACATACATAAAACTGTATAAAGTGTCAGGATTGACTTGAAACTTAAATGCGGCATCAAGTCCGAAGAAAAAACATTTTCATTAAACCAAAATTGTTGGGCCCAAACACGAATTGAAAGTTGAAGACTTGCTTGTAATTGATTAGGAAACATACAAGCCTTAAGCCCTCGATGCTCGTAGTAGTATGCATACACAAAAAAAATGGTATTAATATATTTAGAAGACAAGGAAGCATCTGCAGCAATAGAGAGTTACAAGTCAAAGCAAATTATCAAATCAAAACAAATTTGTTTATGAAAAACTAACTTGTTAGCTAGCTTTTTGTTACAATTGAAACACCACTCTTCCTGTTGCTAACCGTTAACGCCTGTCACCGTTGACAAATTGTTACCATTCACGTTTGTCAGCATTGATATTTGTGACCATTGACGTTTGTTACCACTGACATTTGTCAGTATTGACGTTTGTCACTGTTGACGTTTGCTACCATTGACGTGCATTGACGTTTGTCACCGTAGCATTGACGTTTGTCACCGCTGACATTTTTCAAAGTTGACGTTTGTGATTGCTGACGTTTTCTGCGTTAAGGTTTGTCACCGGTGACATTTGTTACCGCTGACATCTATCATCGTTGACGTTTTTCAGCATTAACATCTGTCATAATTGATGCTTATTAGCGTTGACATTCCTCATCGCTGACGTCTACTGGATTAACGTTTCCCACAGTTGACATTTCTCACAGCAGAGAGTTACACGTCAAAGCAAGTTATCAAATGAACTTTACTATGAAAAAGTAACTTGTATCTAGCTTTTTGTTACAATTGAAACACCACTCTTCCTGTTGCTAACCGTTAACGTCTGTCGCCGTTGACAATTGTCATCGTTCATGTATGTCAGCATTGACATTTGTGACCACTGACGTTTGTTAGCGTTGATGTTTGTCAATATTGACGTTTGTCACTGTTGACGATTGCTAGCATTGACGTGCATTGACGTTTGTCACCGTTGATGTTTGCTAGCATTGACGTTTCTCACCGTTGACATTTTTCAAAGTTGACGTTTGTGACCGGTTTGTCACCGGTGACATTTGTTACCGCTAACATCTATCATCGTTGACGTTTTTCAGCAATGACATTTGTCACAATTGACGTTTATTCGCGTTGACGTTTCTCATCGTTGATGTCTTCTGGATTAACGTTTCCCACAGTTGACATTTCTCGCAACAGCGAGTTACCCGTTAAAGCAAGTTATCAAAGGAACTTTACTATGAAAAAGTAACTTGTTAGCTAGCTTGTTGTTACAACTACTACTTCACTCTTCCTGTTTCTAACGGTTAACGTCTGTCACTGCCTGTGACTGTTGACAATTGTCACCGTTCACGCGTGTCAGCGATATTTGTGGTCATTGACGTGTGTTAGCGATAACGTTTATCAGTATTGACAATTGTCACGGTTGACATTTGCTAGCATTCACATTTGTCACTGCTGCCGTCTGCGTTAAGGTTTGTCACCGGTGACATTTGTTACTGCTAACATCTATCACCCCTGACGTTTTTCAGCATTGACATTTGTCACAATTGACGTTTATTAACGTTTCCCACAGTTGACATTTCTCGCAACAGCAAGTTACACGTCAAAGCAAGTTATCAAACGAACTTTACTATGAAAAACTAACTTGTTAGCTAGCTTTTTGTTACAATTAAACCACCACTCATCCTGCTGCTAACCGTTAACGTTTGTCACCGTTCACGTATGTCAGCATTGACGTTTTGTGACCATTGACGTGTGTTAGCGTTGACATTTGTCAGTATTGACGTTTGTCGCCGTTGATGTTTGCTAGCATTGACGTTTGTCATCGTTGACGTTTTTGAAAGTTGACGTTTGTGATTGCTGATGTTTTCTGCGTTAAGATTTGTCGCCAATATCATCGTTAACGCTTTTCAATATTGACATTTGTCACAATTGAGGTTTGTTAGCATTGACGTTAGTCACCGTTGACATTTGTCACCGTTGACGTTTTCTGCATTGACATTTGCCACCGTTGACATTTCTCACAACAGCAACATTTTTTAAGCGTGCCTAATCGATAGCTGCTTGGTGTGTGGTACAACTAAAACGTTTTATGTTTTCATATTAACCGAGCATCTGAGATCTTTATTTGCCGGCTTCGACAGAATTGAATTTCAAAATTTCCTACGGTTGATACACTTATTCAGGCCTGTAATTCTGTCACATTGAAAGTAATTTTATAATCTAATCTGAGAAATACCACCATGATCGTTGCCTATTACCCAACAGACGTAATAAAACAATAAATTTACACGATAAAATAGGAAATAAATATATCAATACGACACTCTTAAAGTAGTTTTAACGCTATAGATTATTGTAAATAACTCAGACCAGTTCGACATAAATATAGGCGATTGAGACATTGTTTTAATATGCACTTCTCGAGAAAGTTTCACCATCAATCTAGACACGTATTCCGACACGAGCTCCCACCGAAGCGAAAACAATAACTTAACGCCTGAATTAATACTTCTGGACTATCGCTAATGGTTAGACATTCCGTATCCATCCATTTATACGAAGATAGAAGGCGCCATTACTGACAGCTATAATTGTACTGATAATGTAATTACTGGCACACATGTGTAATGTTCAAATATGTCCCGTCTGTTTCTTCCATGCATGTTAAATAGGAGCGCGTGGGATATTGAATTGCAAAAACAACTATCCTATTTTTATGATTTGTGATCGAAGAAAACTAGAGAGAAAAAAAAAGAAAGCAGGCGCCACATGAACGGTAAGAAGCAGTAAAGCGAACATGGTCACTGACATGACCTAGTAATAATAGTGCTGAAATCTCTCATGTCGCAGCATAAATTAATATGGTACAGAGGCGATTAAAAAATGATGTGCATATTATTGGATGTATAAGAATTTATACGAGGATCGTTCGATAATTGCCCTAATTGGCCTAACACAGAGTTGGTGCGAATACGATGGAATATTCTTAATCATTAGTCTCTTGATTAGTGTCTCTAACATCAAACGAAATTAAGGCAGAACTGGATTCAACCCCTCCTCCTTCATTTTCAATGGTCACAAACTGAGTTTCCAAATTTAAGCGTGGTTAAACGAGCACAAATGATAAGCCCTATTATAGTGGGCGTCCAAAAACAGCTACTTCCCTGGATATGATTGAAAACCTCCACTGTATCCTGTTGGATGATGGTCGAGTAAAAGTGCGCAAGATAGCAGACATAGTGGGTAGGTATCTCAAATTACAGTGTGCTTAAAATTTTGACCAAAAAAATTAAATAGAAATGAAGTCGGAGCAAAAATTTAATGGTTTGAGTTTTTTTTACAACCATTTGTCACGTTTTCCCAGCAATCAAAAGGATTTTTGGCACCGTTTCATAACCGTGGATGAAACTTGTCTTAAACTCAAGCTTCTGATTGGAAGTTAAGAATGAGGAACAATCTCTATGACAAAGAAATTGTAATGTGTGTTGGCGAACAAAGCAGATAAAACCTGTTGCCAAAAGGCAGCCATCATTTTATGGTCAATAATGCCCAAGTTGTAGTTATTTATGTAGCTATCTTGGGTTTAATTTTTTAGTAGTTTGTGGTAGGAATCTGGACACTAAACTGTTTGGATCATTGCAAAAAGAAGACATGGGGACGAGGAGGGGCTCTGGACCAGAAACGATGACTTTAGGTAAAGTCATCTTCTAAGTATTAGGAGTGGGTTTGTAGTTATTTATGTAGCTATCTTGGGTTTAATTTTTTAATACTTTGTGGTAGGAAAATGGACACTAAACTGTTTGGATCATTGCAAAAAGAAGACGTGGGGACGAGGAGGGGCTCAGGACCAGAAACCATGACTTTAGGTAAAGTCATCTTCTAAGTATTAGGAATAGGTTTGTAGTTATTTATGTAACTATCTTGGGTTTAGTTTCTTAGTACTTTATGGTAGGAATATGGACACTAAACTGTTTGGATTATTGCAAAAAAAAGACATGGGGACGAGGAGGGGCTCTGGACCAGAAACCATGACTTTAGGTAAAGTCATCTTCTAAGTATTAGGAGTAGGTTTGTAGTTATTTATGTAGCTATCTTGGGTTTAATTTTTTAGTAATTTGTGGTAGGAATATGGACACTAAACTTTTTGGATCATTGCAAAAAGAAGACATGGGGACGAGGAGGGGCTCTGGACCAGAAACCATGACTTTAGGTAAAGTAGTCTTCTAAGTATTAGGAGTAGGTTTGTAGTTATTTATGTAGCTATCTTGGGTTTAATTTTTTAGTAATTTGTGGTAGGAATATGGACACTAAATTGTCTGGATCATTGCAAAAAGAAGACGAGGAGGCGCTCTGGGCCAAAAATCATGACTTTAAAGGTAAAGTCATCTTCTAAGTATTAGGAGTAGGTTTGGTTAGATTTCCCTTTTGTTCACTCAAAGATGCATTCATTGTGTTACTAGTGTCGAATTGAAATCGAAGTGTGATAGATTGAGGAACAGAAGCATTATCTCATTTTTTTTCTGACAAATCTAATAGTTGGAGCCTTTTACCATCTCTTGGTTTGCTTGGCAAATAAATCAAAACTATTTATATGCAGATTATTTATCCACGTAGTCTTCAGACCTATTTCGAAGACCAGCCTTTCAGTCTTTCTTGTTAACCTTTCCCACAATTTCGTCAACGTTGCCAGATAAATTATGAGTGCCATCAGCTCTTTCAACAAATGAAAAAATTGTTGATCCTCTCTGCGATTCAGCTCTGAGGGTCTTTCTAATGAAAAACTTTTAGCTTGTCTAATTGAAATTTCGGAATTTCTCCATAAAACTTTCATTGTGGATTTTAGACTAGCCAGCAACCGTGAAGGCTAGCCTTTTCTACGAGTTTGGGGATCATTCCTGGGCATTACTGAATACGTGGAACAGATTGAAAATAATTCAAAAATACTTGAAACTGAATGAATGTGAGTGCCAATTAAATTAGGTATACCATCGAATTATATCAATTCTATCTATCGACTAAGCTGTTTGAACCCAGTATATGGCTGGCTTTAGTGCATCCACTATTACACTCACGAAACCTAAGAACAGTCCAAACAAGAATACGCAAAAGTTCGCCACCACCAAAGAAGGCAAAAACGGGTTGTGTCAGCAGGAAAGGTTATGGCAACTGCATTTTGGGATTCTCATGGAATTATCTTGGTCGACTAATTAGAGAAGGAGCAAACTATAAATAGCGAGTATTATGCCAATTTGCTGCAACACTTGAGCGACAAAATCCAAGAGAGACAGCCTCATTTTGCAAAGAAGGAAGCGCTTTTCAATCAGGTAAACGCACCTGTCCCACAAGTATGCGTTTTCAGTAGCCAAAATTTGTTATGTGGCTTTTGAGCCTCTCCTGAAAACCATTATTTAAACCAAAATTTAGATTTTAGACAGTTCTTATATAATTTTATTTATACAGCAGACGATCTCATTAATCAACAATTATATCAACATTTATCAGCTAACACATTAGGCAGGCGACTACGATTGCTTATAACTTTATAACAGATACCCATACAATGGCGATACCACCTTCATACCCACAGCGAGAGAGAGAGAGAAAGATAGGCAATAGCGGTTCCGAGTTCGTCCGATGTTGATTGTGGCTGCTGGAAACTGCTGGGTTAATTGTGTGTGTCTGATGAATGTTGGGACAGGTTGTAATTACGGCCGGATGATTGATGAGAGGTAATATCTGCACGATATCGTCGTTCATTACCATATGTCCCGTTTGCGGATATGTCACCGTGGATAAATCCGCGAAGAATGGATCGACCGAAGGAAAATTGGGTAACGACCTTTTGGAATTAGAAGGAAATCGATAGTTATTGTTTGTTCTAGAATCTACGCAACTTCTTTCAGAATTAACATAATAATTCTTCTATGCAACTTTGTAATGTAACATCCTTCGTATTCCCCGGACAAACGCTGGTGCTAATACTAATTAAACATTAGATATTTGCGTAATAATGAAGGTACTAATTGGTACTAAAAAGCCTTGATTTTTTTTACAATACTCGTCAATTTTGTATTCGTGTAAACACGCCTACCTCATTTTACTTTCGTCTACAAAATTATTTCTTATAAATCCGTTATTGTCGTATGCAAATGTATGTAGCTGTCCTGTCGAAGATGCTTCAATATTTTACGAACTTAAATGTCAACAGGATGTGTAGAGGTGGATACAGAACTTTCCAAAATTAATGGGGCAAGGTAATAGTAATGAAAGCATAATATCAATTGAGCCACAAAAAAAAGTGTTCAGGGTAAGCCATCCAATGCTCGGCATCTATGAAGTCCTGCATTCGATTTTGTGGATCCTTTAGTACAGGTCAAATACAGAAGTTGCAATAATAGAATTGTTTAAGTACGGCCATAAAAGGAAGTCCCGATCTCCAAAAGATTCCCATCTCATAGCAATTTTTGTGGGCAAGATTTAGAGAAATGATGGTAATCGCTTGGAGCCATTTTGGCTCTTGCAAACGCAGACTTGTGGGGCTTTTCCATCCTGATGAAATAAATTGATTTTATCACTCAGTTGTTGCGGCAATTGGCATAATACTCCCCATTTATGCCAGATCTATGTTGTTCAAGCAGCCTTTCTGTAGTTCATCATTGTGCCACATATTTACCAAAGGATTCAAGATTTTTCCGTTCTGTGACATCCAGTATTTAATATTCCTAAAAGATTGTAAGAAATTTTTGCATTTTTCATTAGCATGCCTTGAAAAATTATAGGTCCAATAATCCTTTTCCGACAAACAACTGCCCAAACTCCAATTTTCTGTTGATGCAATGGTATTTCCACAAAAAAGTGCTGATTATTTGCGTTCTATATTCTCATATTTTGCGAATTTACATAACTAGAGAAATGAAACCGATGATTCATCAGTAAACGCAGTCTTTTCGACACATGCATTATTAACAACAAACCGGCCAATAAATTGTTGAGAAAATTCTTGTCTCTGAAATTGTTGGTTGGGCTGTTGTCATCGTTTGTAGGATTATTATAATCCGATGTTTCGGCAGTTATTCTAAAGTCGTCATCAGGGTATCTCTGATTTCTTTCTAAACTCATTTGATTTTTTCTATACCACATGTGGAAAAAACTATCGTATACAAATATCATTATCATATGATAATGTATTATCATTTGACAACATCATGGTTGCCGGTTTTCTGGCTTATGCTATTTTTAATCATAGGTAACCAGCCCTCATTAATATCCAGGCTTGGTGTTCTTACGGCATTTGGTGTTGTGGCCATACACGATGTTTTTTTTAGTTTTGGTTTTGTATAATGTTTTTCTCTTACCAGGCCCAACCAAGAATTTCAAATATAATCATCCATCGTCAAAAATCTCTCGTCATACGTTGAAATTCTTGTCGTTTTGGTTTGTGTACAGGTACTTAGTATTTCATGGGTTGCTTGCAAACGGGGAGGATGTAAGTGTGGGTCGTGCTTAAGAATACATACGTCTTCAAGTGCCATAAAAACGATCTAACTCATGTTGTAAATGCCGTACCGAAATCTGAGGACGTTCTTCTACAAATTGCCTAACGGCTTCAATATTTTCTTCGTCTGCCACTACTATTTTTGGACATCCAAGCTTCCAGGTTCTCTAAACAGTTGCACAAAATGGCGCATAGCTGTGCCAAAAATGATCGTATAGTACAAAGATATCTGCAAACTCTTGCCAACTTGTCAATTTGTCTTGTGATTGTGGATGACACTTTGGAGGTTGGTATAAATTCTGAAAGCCCAGACGTGGACTGGTATGTTAATCTCACTCGTTCTTGGTCTACACCAGAAGAGATTTTTTCAACTTGTCAATTTGGATTGTGATTGTGGATGACATTTTGGGGATTGGTTCAATTTCTGTAAGCTCAGAAGTGACTGGTATGTTAATCTAACTCGTACTTAGTCTACGTTAGAAGATTTTTTTTCAACTTGTCAATTTGGCTTGTGATTGTGGATGACACTTTGGAGGTTGGTATAAATTCTGAAAG
>ML217872.1:0-12697 GCA_004785975.1 Popillia japonica
TCAAAGATTTCCAATAAATTACGTTTTCTTTTACTGTTTTACTCAATCATCTCTTGAGAATTGTAAACTAAAATACACTTGTGTACGGAATGTACATACTCTTCAATATTACATCATGTTATGAGAATGTAGTACGTATTACAGCTTTAAATAACAATTTCTTTAAAAGGTTATATTCGGTACATTGGAACCTCTTGAAAAGGTTTAGTAAAAAAAAAAACTATTACAACTATTCTAATATTCATATACATATATGTATGTATGTATGTACGTACATATTTCTGCAAGTTTCAACAGAATTGGTCACTCTTGGATACGAAAGCAGACAGCAGTCCTTAACAGTATATCTACACATTTCATTGTCTGACTAACAAGCGAAGAATAATGAACTTTATTATTTGTTGGCAATAAAATGTTTTGCTCAGAAATCTATAGGTCAGTTGAAATGTGAACAAATACCGCAATAATATCGCTCAAGTGCTCGCAGTGAGCCAAGGCATAATTTCCCGCTTGTGGCATCAGTTTTCAGAAACGAGACCTGTTACAAAAAGATGAGGGCAAGCTCGATCAACATTAGAGCATTAAAAGATGATCGGTATCTCTTAGAATTTGCATATAGAAATCGAGCCTTAAATGGGACCCAACTTTCAATTGCTTCTATTGAAAAATTTATTTCAACACAAACAAAAATACGTGATCTTCAATATGGGTCTCTATGCAGGTAGCCCAACGCAATACATTTTATAAATTAAAGTTACTGGATGTGTAATAAGCATTGCTTCTGATTCAACCATGTTTGGCTGAACTAAACTGCTAAAAAGCAACTGTGTAACCAGTTTTATTTAGGAAATTACACTTTCGAATTTAATTTACAATAACAATATTAGTGTTATAACTAAAAAACAAAGAGTCGCAGATTTACATACATGTTATATGGTCCACTATAAATATATCTCACTAAAGTAATCACATTTATTTCTGTAAATTATGGACGAAACCGTACAAATTTATTGTTCAAAACATGTATTTTCCACATTTTACGACGGAGTAAATTTTCGCAAATTTGAAGTTGATTTCAGAAATTAACTACCTAATTAAAATCAATTTATTACAAATTTCGAAACACTCTGACATAAACTATATCCACAAGGGAATCACAAATACAAATTTTCTACTCTACGTAGATATCTACAACATCAAAAATAACAGACGGAGATTTAAAAAAAATTGCTTTTTTAATTTTAATTAAAATTATGAGACCGCTAATAGAAAATAGAAAATGTTTTACAACTAAATTAAACTTGTAAATGTAATATAAACTCAACAACTTGAAAATGAAAATCTCTTGATAAGTGCCAAATTTTAATGTTAAATTAACGCTTTTAAAATGTATTTGAGACTTTCAAATACCAAACGTACATTCTTTTACAAATCAAACTATCACTGAAGGGTTAAATGATATATGCGCATAATGTACAATATTTTAAGCTCAAATAGAAATGTACATAAAAAGAAAAATTCCGACTAGCAATTGATAAAAATGTCAATTGCTATTATTCCTTGGAAATACTTTAGATTAGCTGTTTACTAAAACGATGAAAAATATATTTCTTATATAAAAAAGATTAAAATCATCATTCCGACACACGCTATATCATCTGTTGGGAATTATATGCATCGACGTTTTGGTAAAAGAAAATAGGACCAATGATTCTTCTTCTGGACATTGCTAGCCATACACTGATCGGCTGACGATGTAATGGAGTGCCTTCTGCAAATTCACATATCCACTAAGGTGACACCATGCTTCATCAATCACGCCTCAATTTTATCAAATTAAGTTCTTGACTAGGTTTTTTGCCATGTTTTTCCCTAGTCTTTGAAGAGAATTGTTAGATCTTGACAAAATATACATTGATATAAGGATCATCACAGGACTCTTATGAGTCATTAATTATCATCATCATTGTGAAGTCATTATGATTATAAAATTACATGTCAAAAAATATCTTAAATTGCCCACGATATTGTAAACATAATCCTATATATCACTGAATCTTTTGCCTGTAGATAATTTTGTTGATAGGCATGGCTAGTTGTTTATTAATTGACACGAATTAGAAGGCAATTTTATTCCACTGAAGAAGTTGTAACGAAAACCTAATAAATTGTAAAGGTTCTGGAATAAATTTGATCTTTAATCGAATTATACTGTTTTAATTGACCTACAAGTGGAAAAAAATATTATGAAAACAAAATTTGTTTATATCTAAACAACAAAATAATAAATATCTGCTAATTCTTTTGAGGAGTGTAATTGATGAATACAATAGATACAGATCTAATCCTTAGACGGTATATTTCCTTGTAAAACCTTAAACAACAGAAGGCTAACGTTTCTCCTATGTAGTAAATGCAATAAATAGCATGCGACAACGTCTGCTGTTACTTGCATAAAAAGCTACATAAAAGACTTTCCAACTATCGCAACCAGAATAATTAACATAGTGGACGTACTGGGTAAGACGTTCTATTTTTATGTTTCGCATATGTTTGGAATTCAAATTGCTTAATTTGCATTATACACAGAAAAGAAATCTGAATAGAGGTGATGGCAACAGCAGGTCTTTTATGTATGTGCAGAAAGCTCCACATAATTGTCCCATATAAACTTCTGCCAAGGATAAAAGTCGGGTATTAACTGCCAACTCTTAAATCAATACGAAAAGTATCCGTAATATAGCCATATAACCACAAACAAAATTTCCTATTCGCTTGCAAATATAGCCTTATAGATAACTTTGCTAACCACCAACAAAAGTAATGTTGTTTCAAAGGTTTGGTACCGATGATCTGATCGCCCGATTGACAATTCTATTAAGTTGGGACATACTGTGTACGTATGAGGCCAATCGTGCTAATAATTTGAAAACAATGCTTATGGATATTTTGCTTATTTCTTCTGGCACTGTACATGTGGTGTCAAATATATGATATGCAATTCAACCATAAAATCTTAAATAAATTTACCAGTAACTAAGAGTCCAGACAACAAATTGTATTGTACGAAATAAAGGGCACTTTTTAGCCAAAGCAATAAACCACCACAATATTATCGAACAGCCACAAAATTTCTTCTGTTGAAATAATTTTTATCGCATTTGCCAGACCGCTCGCCCAGCCTATACGCCATCAAAATCCTATATAAAATAGTACTAAGAAAGATATGCCAACAAGGTGAGGCATCATCATCATTGCCCAAGTATGTAGAAAATCTGAATTTTTAAATTATTTCCAAAATTGCGTCAACCGCCTATTAAAAATTATTACAGTATTTGATATACATATTTATATTGTATCACCAGTTATATTCTTTTATACTTATCCATATAACTTCTGCCAATTAGTGTTACCTTAATCTTTTATGCATTACGGAGGCTAAGATCTGATATACATTTTTAAATCGTATCTAGAAAAGTATTAAATATTCATCTTTCCTACTTTAGTATGTCATTTGAATGCACGTTCTTTACTTGGCAGTTGTGGGTAGGTTGGGATGTAATAGAAGAACAAAGTTGTAATTTACTGGTTGTAACAGAAACATAGGTTAATCCTGATTGAAATCTAGAAAATGTTGCAATTAATTGCTGTAAGTTTATTCACGTGGCTTGCTAAAGAAGGATAGGAGAACTTGGCATTTACATACATACGTGACATATTGAATTTTATACAAACTGTGTGTAGTATTAATTAATAAATCTATATAGCATTTGTGAAAAAAAATTTCTTTAAACGTAAGGATTTTCTTATATGTATGTACTATGTATGTTAATACATAGACTACCTAAGACTGGCCTTAATTTGTTGTCAAGTTACGTTGAAGATGGTTTGCCGTCCTGCGGCTAGGTGTTTTGTTTGTGACATTAATTTAAATTTATTACCTATATTGCACCAATAACCATTGCTTATGTTTTAATCTTGTACTCGATAACTTTGATGTAATACAATTAATTACAAATCCCACAAAAATTCTCCGTGAACCGGAGGAGCTGAAAGTCGGCCGAAAGTCCCTGTCTAAAGTCGATCTGCTCGTCGGGGAGAAGATGAGCCTTCTCGGCGATGTCGCGCAGCCGGTTGAGAAAAATAGCCTCGGCTATTTTTGAAAGATTTGACAGAAGACTTATCGGCCTATAGCTGGATGGCAGCTGTGGGTCTTTGCGAGGCGTCAGGATCATAACGACCGCGGCCGGTTTCCATACGGACGAGAAAACTCTTACAACACCGTACGCTGATACGAACGCTGACATGTCTCAACACTTCGTCCTGGCCCACGGCGGGGAGAGGCTTACCACACTCAAGAGAGATGCGATTAATCGTCAGGCCAACCTCACGGTGTCAAGGGCCGTATTGAGGTTGACCCTCGACCCCAATTAGTATTCGCGACCATACTTGAGCGTTTTGTCTCTTTTAATAATGGTAGTCTATCTAAATTCCACTCAGAGTTCATAAAAAATCATAATTGCGCAACTGCATTTGCCCTACTGATGATTTTATTAAAGAAATTGATGGAAATAAAATGACCGTCTCACAATTAACCATCAAACTTTACTTGCTATATTTCATTACATAGGTCTTTAATTTATTCTTATTTATAGTATGGCTATACACATCATAAATGCACACAGGTTCACACATAAATAAAAAGTATAAAACACTGATAGTAATTCGCATATATTCAATAGGCACGATTTGTTAATATAGTCTATTACATTCTCAGTCTGAGTCAGGAAATCAGTCGGCCGATATAGGATCGCAATGGACACTCCTCTACAATATATCTTACGGCATTGCAATCACACAGCGGGGATTGATTTTTAACCTCTTCGAATAAAGAGACTCTACATATCCCGTGATTTGTCCGAATTCTGTTCAGTGAGCACCAACCTCTTCGTGGTAATTCGAATTCCGGTGATTTCTTAGTTATGCATGGTACGAAGAAGCACCCAACTGACGTACTTGCGTCCCACTTCTCTTTCCAAGCCTCACTCACATTGAAACTGTTCTTCAAAGAGGGGGGTATCTTGATCGTAACCTATTAATCTCCAGGTGGTCTAGGTCCAAGTTGACGGAAAGTTTGGGATTCTTGATTATTTCCCTATTTTGCATTAAATGTGTATCCTGTCTACCAGTTCCAACGGCGGTACATGGCTAATAAAAGTTAGCCAATTGATTGGGGTAGATTTAATGGCGGCCGATATAAGAGACGCATTGTGTTATTAAGCTGGCTATCTACCAGTTTAGTATAAGTGCTGTTGAGTAACCTTGTATTTGGCTTCTGTATATGCTAAACCCAGCGCTGAAGATCTTAACGTAGCAGCTGAAGAACACCATGTGTTGCCACATGTTTCTGAAGAATATTATTTCTAGTGTTAACTTTTGCAGCTAGGTTAGTTGAGTGACTTTTATAAGAGAGTGTTCAATTTTGCATCAACAGTTAGCTAGTTTATTATTTAAATGGAAACACTTGACTTCTGTCTTTACCGCTCTGAGATCTCTGTGTCGTATTAACTGCAGTTTAAATCAGAATTTACTGTACATAACTATGTATTTTACTTGACACTAGAAATGATCAGTGCTTGACAACAATAAGAGAAAAAGAGATGAGAATAGGTATAGCGAAATTTAAGTGGGCAGCAGGTGAAGCGAAATGTGCATAATTAAATAAAAAGCGTACAGCCGATTACCTCTAAGAAACAAATGCTTATCGCTCAGCAATAAATTATTTTGTTGTTTGGACTAATGCTGTTTGTATATACGAATGTATCTATATTTATTATCGGATATAAAAAGATCTTGCATTACGGGGAACCAGTTGTAATCTGTATAGTGACACTGTCAGGAACTATTCCACACAAGTGTTCCCACCATATATTTCAGGATAAGCAGTCCAACATAAATTTTCCATCTACTGTTTGTCAAGAGCCACTGAACGAATATAATAAAAAAATTGCAGAGAAAAATAATTTGTTTTTTAGAATAACATGTCGAATAGGGTAATTACGATCGTTCTCAAATTGAGCACAGCTACAGAAATATACCGTTGCAGTTTAAAAGTTAATATTTTTCTATAGTGGGATAGTGTTATCTTTGCAGTATCCTAACCTGTATCGCAGATATAAGTATTGATTTTCTATGCTTACTTTATCAGATATCCTTGTCGCACAATCGTTTGTAAGTGACTTACTATGGTTCTCAACATGCAAATAGTTTAACCATCAACTACTAATTCCTATCCTGCGCCTGTAAAAACACATATAAATTCTTTAGTATAGAACACACAGGTATTCATAATTTAAAAAATATACGGATGTTTAACAAGGACCAAATAACTAGTTAGTTAGGCTATCAAAATTTACTGTAGCTAACGAAATAATTAAAACTTAATTTGTACAGATAGTAAATTTGTGTTAATAATAATTAGTAACATTAAATTTAAATAAGGCGGTATGTATCTAAGTACATAACGAGTTTTTCTGGCTACTGCTGAATAGACAAGAAGAAGTTACTTGTTCCTCTACACTTTCATAATTTCTACATAACAAAAAATTACTAAACACGCACTGCTTTGTAAAGCTTCTATTTTCCCAAGACTTAAATTTTATCTAACCGCAGGTCAAGAGGTCCTTCAGCTTTCCTCACTTGGTTGCGGTTTGTGAAATCGTTGATTAAGATTTTTACGATCATATACAACGCACGGATGGCCAAATCACCAGATATCAGCTATTCATCTTTCTCAGTCATAAATCCTTGAAATCGTTCTCTTGGCTAACGCCATCGCATTAAGATCAGAGGCATCTAATTCTGCAGGACGTTGAGCCTTTTCACGTCTAATCTCCTGACTCTCGACCAAAGTAACACGCCTCATATTACAATGCACCCACCTGCAGATCTCGTTGTGAGTCGATAAGCCCTCACCAAACTAGAATTAAGTAGAAGTAAAAATCTATTTTCAGTAATACGCCCCAGCAGCCCTGGAGGAGTAACGGGATGCCTTCCCGTTCTTAAACAACCCGAAGATGTTAACACTTTCTCCTAAGACGATTAGAGAATTGTGTTGTGGTTAACTCTGTACACTACAAAATACCATCTCCAACTCTGGAACGTGTTTGGCACAGGTGCTACCCTCAAAAACATAATACTCGCTTTATCTTGAAGTAGGATACTTTTCCAATTTTTTCCAATTTTATATTTTCTGATTTTCAACACTTTTTAAATGTGCCTCATAAAGCTGTCATTAACACCGCACCACCACTACTTGCCATATTTGTTCAGTGTATATTGGACAGTTATGATCCCTTTATTGGAACGTATCGCTTAGCTCTGCTCATAACGATTCTATTGCGGGATTTTTCATACAACAAAGCTAACAAAAGTTTTAATATTAGAGAATATTCTACAAATTAGTTCAACAACTGTTGACGTTTGTTCGTCCGTATCTTTTGCCAAAAAAGTTAGCTACTTGAATTTCTGTGATATTCAAGTAGCTTGACGGTGCACAGATAAAATACGGCTTCTTATTACGATGTTACGTATATAAAGCGCAAAATAACAGCAATATTTTGTTCTGCGGAAAAAGAAAAACTATTTTTCAGATTTAAATAGATCACCGCATTATATAACTTTAAAAAGTTCCTATCATTATTAATCATCTGAAGTAACGTCGATTCTTATGCTATCAGAGATGGAACAGTTTAAACTCAAATGCAGACGATATAGTTCGTGGATTCGTGTAGGTGAAATGCAATTTAGTTGAATATGTTTCCACAAGGAACGCAAATGTCTCGTTGAAAATTGCACTTGGTGAGCTCGCATGCTACATACATAAATTCAACCCTCGACGTCAACGCTTTCTGCACGATAAAACTCATCGAACTAGGGAATTGCAGTTCATTTATATAACTATCGTCAGAAATGAAGCGACGCACCCAAACCATAATTGGAAATCATCAAATATGTAAATGCAACGGTGTTCTAGATCATAAATCCCTACATCGTTATACCGTTGCATAGTAAGGTATCATTATTTGCATTGCTTAATTATAAAAGTTTAAGCACGAGCTTAAAATATATTATGGCCTTATAATGATTTTAAAATGACTATCTTCAGAGGTAAAAAGGTTCATTCGGTAATGTATACGTAGATATTGGTGCGCTTTAGCTTTGTAACAGCAATAAGTTATTGCTCTACACAAGAAATCTCACACTGGTATAACATTTCAAAAGTAAGAGAATCACAAAATTTTATCAGTTTTTCAGCCACTATGGCATAATTTTCGCTGGACTTCAACAAAAAAGACGTTAGCACCTTTGGCTTTATTCACACAATCGTTTCATCGTATCACACCGTGTCTATTTTCTTCACACACATTGAAACACCAGAACACATCTTGCGTGATTGGTTTAGGCACTTCCACCTGGAAGAGGACTACTTAGAAGCGACCCCTATCAGAACCATAGCTTTAAAGAAGATTCTAAACGCCTTCAAAAGTTGATAGATTAGGACCAAAAGATTAACCCGCTAGTAATCTAATCAAATCGAATTTAAGGGAAAACGGGCAAAAGCATGTTACTGAAATAAACGTCTTTAATACACATGACACAGGATGATGCATGACCCAATGCTATTAGCTCTTTCAAGACCGCCAACTATATCTGTTTAGAACGGCTAGCGTAGTTTTAAGGTGTCATAGCAAACTGCATACAAGTTACCTAATGTTCACACCAACACTTGTCTTGCCCTCAGACAAGCAGACAAGAGCAAGTTGGCCTCTAAGTTCGTCATTTCTCCCAATTTTAGATTTCCTTCTTTTGAAACCCTCTCAAAAGACGTTAGAGAAAGTAGTTATTAGCGATAGCTTTCAAAACAGTGCCCCGTCATTGCTTCTCTTGTTCGTTCAATAGTAAGTAGTAACATGTAGTAGTAAATAAGTAAGTAGTTTCAATTCCTAAATTATAGCCACGTAAACCTTGCTGTTGTTCAGGATCATAACACTGATGAAGTAATTTTACGGAAACATCATTATTGTGTTCTAGATTAAATTGATTTTCAATTGATTGTCACTTCATTATCTTTGAAATGAAAAGATGAACCCATTGCTAGAAGAATAGAATAATAGAATATGTAAAGCTGATAACCAACCTGCACCATACATTCTGTGAAACTCGGTCAATTTTCGAGTCTTTTGCCAATATTAATAAACTAAAGCTTATTAGTTTTCAAGTAGATTTGTTATGCATTGAATCCTATATAACAAACAATAAGCAAGCAATTGTAATAAATCAAGAAAGGTTTGATTTTATCAGTGTAACGTGTGATGTTCTCCACAGTTCCCACCTATAACTCTTCAGGGTACTAGAAAATTATTCTGGTAAACAGGAGAGTTATGATTTTAATACATTAGACAAAATTCTAAATACTTAGCCCGACATTACTTAACAAAGTTGTGTTCAATTGCAAGCTATACACATCCTGATATGTTCTAGTATAATTGCCCAATTACTAACGTCACTCAACCAGACTTTTTCTCTACATAAAGTCTTTTTTCTTCCTACAATACAGTTGTACATTGTTATGAAATTAATATACAGTGCAAGTATGTCATCTGGCATAAATTCAGTAAAGCGAAGACAGTCTGTTTTCCAGAAATATACTCAGACACGTCGATTAGTATTTTAAATTGCCTATTTTTTCATCTGAGAACATTTTAGATTTGATGTCATCGACAATTTTTTACATAAATGGCACCTCTATTTTTTATAACTATTCTTAAATGGTAGGTATGTCAAGCTACACATGTGTATCAAATTTCAAGTTTTTATTCCTTGTTATTAAAAAGATATTTAACAATAATTAATTCGAAAATGAAGAAATTTGATTCTATTTTGTGTTTTGAAGTTTAAAAATGGCACATCAAAGGGTTTTTGTTTATCTTTTTTTTTTGTCAAACCAAGTTGACTTCTTATCACGATATCAAAAACAAGGTAATAAATATGGGGGTACTTGAAAGGCACGAAATAAGACAGGAGTGTAAGATAATTTCCGCTGAAGTAATTAGAAATGTTCAAAACTAGTTTCAATTCCGTTCAACGTATAGGATATTGTCAAGAAGTAAAGGGCAACATTTTGAACACTTATTGTAGAAGAGATACGATTGAAGTAAATAAGATTTCTTCATTTTTCGAATTAGTTATTGTTAGATATCTTTTTAATGACAAGGGATAAAAACTTGAAATTTGGTACGCATGTGTAATTTGATATACCATTTAAGAATAGTTATAATAAAATTAGGGCTGCCATTTAAAAAAATTGTCAGTGACATCATATCTCAAATTTGGGACACACTGTATAAAATTTTCTTAGATGAAAAAATGGGCAATTTAAAATACTAATCGATGTATCTGAGCATATTTCCGGAAAACAGACCGTCTTCGCTTTACTGAATTTATTTCAGATTACAGACTCGTAGTGTATATCACCTGAGCTGCACTGAATTATGTGGCATACACACCTACATAAGTTCAACAGTATTGGGTATTAAAATTGCTAGAACCTATTGTTTATCTGACTAACAACGGGATAGTACCTAGTGAACATTGTAATTTCTTAGCAATGGCACAGCAATATGATTTGCGCGAATTACACCTTTGGAGAGCAATTAGTTAATGCGGCTCTAGCATCGCTTTTTAGACGACAATCATTACAAGAAGATAAAAAGAAAGTCATCGAGTATCAAGAACGCAAATGATTGATTGGTACCTCTGGTGCAATTGAACTTCTTATTAGATTCATTAGTTTACTACGTTTTATTTCTAGGTTTTAGTAGGCTATCAACAATAAGATGGTTGTATCTATAGCAAAATTATGAACTGTAGTTAGGCTCTTTATTTCTTGGAATATACACATAGGTAGCCTATTTTAGATCTTACAGTAGTTTTTGCTGAATATAGTTTGTGTAAATATGTATTCCTAGGCCTTATTACAATATTACCTTGCAGTGAGTAATATTCAGTCGTGAATTATTATCCAACAACGAATGGTAGGTACTCGACCGGAAAACCGATAATACACCCGCCAGAGTCTCCAAACCTCAAACTTCGTACCTCTTGTTCCTTCGCAATCAGAGATCGAACGAACTTAGTACGTCGGGCACCGAGCCTGTTCGTTATAATAATGACTATATGTAGTAGGAAAGTATGTTTTCTCGTACACCTTTTTCAGTTCTATATAGTTGGTTCAACCACGAGATTTGGCTCTTATCAAATGTGAGAATAGTTCCGCTCTTATAGTGGTCTACAAAACCTTTTCCAAAGCACCAAAAATTTTTCACCACCAAAAACTATAGTTTTTTACAAGCCTTGTAATTTAACTATCTCAATGAAAAAATGACATTCCATCCTATTTCAGCACCCTTGCATACAAAACTGGTAAAATACATCGCAAGTTAATGGCATAATTATCAATTATATTGGAAATTATCTCCACCCATAAACAATCCAAATAGTTAAAACAATAAGAGCTGCAAAATTAACCCCTTATTAAAACTGTATTAACTATCTGGGGCCTAAAATTTATTATAGACCTACATCCACACTAAGATTAATATTTTAGACGTGCAAATTGCCTGCTGATGTATTCATAACATCACATATCCTGGTTCGCTTACCTCATTAAGTAGCCAGGGCAACTATCCAAATTTGTACTGACCAATTAACATTTCGAAAGCGGCAGAAGAGCTAAACTAAATTAAACAGAGAGACGACATGCACTCTAGCGGAACCTTATATTCTGGTAGAGCAAATACGTTTTCGCCACCATTACAGAGTAACCAAATAATTGCTTGATTGGAGAAGAAATATATATGTACAATATGTATGTTTTGTAACAATATATACTGCAAATATCAAAATTATTATTTGGCCATTCTTAGTTTGCACATTTTATAAATAAAGTGGAACAGAGTGTATATTGATCCCGGTTGGAATTAGGTACCTTTACTGCAAACATCTGTCGACATTGATATAGTAGCAAGATGGTCAATAACTACCAACCCTACTACTAGTTAGTTTATCAACGCTTATTGCGATCTTTTTGCTCCCTGGAATGTACATAGTTACTGCCTGCGCATCTGTGACGCGTAGATTAATACAAAACGTAAATATGATTTTTTGTACGACATTAACTTTGCAATTAAATTGTTTCCCTACAAGTAATACCACTATATTGATTACGTTAGATTTATGTGTTTATAGATATTGTTCGGTGCAGAGAAAGATATTGTTCAAAACGCAACACACTGAATAATATTGTAGTAATTATATTTATTGAAGTAGAAATCTACCACTAATATCTATAATAAAATCTTCTTTAGCAATAATGCTTGGAAGCCACTACAACCATAAATTAAAAGAAATTAATTCCAGATTGCCTTGCTTTGAGTTACTCTTGAAAGCTCTACTACTAATTTTTGTGCTGGAGCCTGGAATTGTATTGTCAAACATATGTATGTAAGGAAAGTATCCTCAGTTTTATTTGTATAAATTTAGCCGGACATAGTATTGACAGATAAATTAATATAAATGTCAAAAACATATCAATTTTAATTAAGAAGTATCAAAAGATAGTTGTAAAACACTAATC
>ML217872.1:13097-28474 GCA_004785975.1 Popillia japonica
GATTTACTTAGATGAAGGAGAAAATTTACAAATAGGTAATTTTTATCTAGAAGAAATAACTGATAAACCAGAAGATAAACCACAAACTACTAATGTCTCAGAACAACCACTTATAAAAATGCTAGAAAAATTACTTGGAAAAAACCAAGAACAATCTGAAATTAAAAATATAGGGAACATAGCAAAACAATTTATAATTGAGAAATTTAATGGGAAAAATTCAAACGCACATCAGTGGATCACTAGCTTTGAAAAAGAATGTGAACGATTCGACATTTCTAAGGACGATAAAAAAATTGAAATCCTAAAATGATTTATGGAAAAAGGTGCTGCAGATTGGTATCGTTGTACACTATTGAAACTTACTATTGAAGCAGAGTGGGGAGAGTGGAAAAGAACTTTTTGCGAAACATTTGTTAGTAAAGGTTGGTCTCCAATAAGATATGCACTGTCATTTAAATATCAAACGGGCCTTCTACTAGATTACGCGTTAAAAAAAGAAAAACTTTTACTAGAAGTAAGAAAATCTATTGATAATGGAACACTAATTGATTTAATTGCAACCGGCTTGCCAAATTTTGTAGCTGATAGAATTGATAGAGAAAGATTAAACAAGACGGAAGATTTATATAACGAAATAGGTAAATTGGAACATTTAGTTCATAAGAGAAACTTAGAAATAAGACAAAATAAAAATTATATTAGTAAGGAGAAAATAGAAAAAGGACCATGCGAAACTTGTAAAAATAGGGGCAAAGGTAGACGCTACCATTCTGCAGCTGAATGCTGGTTTAAAGATAAAGAACCCGAAATAAGACATATTAATAATTCAGTATTAGAAGTAGAATTAAGTGACGAAGATCCAAAAAACTAATAATTCCACCATTAATTAGGCTTAAAATAACACTAAACAACACTTTAGAAGTATCCGCTATTTATGATTCAGGCTCAAATGTCTCACTAATAAATTCAAAACTAGTTCATTTGAAACAAAAATGAATTAATTTAAATCAAGGAGTTAATTTAAGAACAATTAATGGTGTGTATAAATCAGAAGAATTAATAAAAATCAAAACGAAAATATTGAATATAGAGGAATACATAGACGTATTCATAATTAATAATAAAAATTTCAACTATGACTTTCTAATAGGATTAGATTGTATAAAAAAATTCCGGTTAGTACAAAATGAAAAATTAGAGATAGAACAGAGAAACTCTGATCTCACAGAAAAACAAAAGTATCGAATAAATTTTAATGAGCACGTAGATTTAGACAATTTTAAAATTTTAACAAATCACTTGAGTCATTACAGAGAAACTATAATAAAAAATCTCATAGATAAATATAAAAATATATTTGCGAAAGATAAATATGATATAGGCGTAGTTAAAGATTACGAAGCCAGAATAGATCTCATAGTAGATAAATATTGTAGTAAGAGACCTTATCGATGCTCAATTGACGACAAAAAAGAAATAGAAGAACAAATCTCAGAATTACTTAAAAGAAATCTTATAGAAGAATCATACAGTCCTTTTGCTGCTCCAGTTACGCTAGCATATAAAAAAGATGAAAATAAAAAATCAAGACTATGCATAGATTTTAGAGATTTGAACAAAATAATAGTTCCTCAATCACAACCATTTCCATTAATTGAAGATTTAGTAATAAAAACAAGGAATTATAAATATTTTTCAAAATTGGACATTAACTCCGCGTTTTGGTCTATTCCTCTTCGAATCGAAGATAGAAGAAAAACGGGATTTGTAACCCAAGAAGGTCAATTTCAATGGACGTGTCTTCCATTCGGACTGAAGACGGCACCAGCCATTTTTCAAAGAATATTGAGCAACATAATAAGAAAACATAAACTGTCCGATTTTACAGTAAACTACATTGATGATATATTAGTTTTTTCAAAATCCTTCGAAGAGCATGTAGAGCATCTGTCACAATTACTAGAAGCAATAATAAAAGAAGGCTTCAGATTAAAACTCTCTAAATGTACGTTTGCATTAGATTCTGTACAATATCTAGGTCACATTATAAAACACAACTCAATTTCTCCAATAAAAGATAATCTAATTTCAATAAAAAATTTTCCGGTACCGAAAAATCAGAAAAACATTAGACAATTCCTAGGAAAAATTAATTTTTACAACGAATATGTTCCGAAAATTTCACTGATTTTAGAACCTTTACATAACTTACTAAGAAAAGGACAAAAATTTATTTGGTCTGAAGAATGCCAAAAAGCCTTTGAATATATGAAAAATTTCCTTTGCACTCAACCAACATTAGCTATTTTTGATGCGAGTCTACCAATACATATATACACAGATGCAAGCTTACAAGGCATAGGAGCTGTATTGAAACAACCGCAATTAAATGATGATTCAAAAATTGAAAAACCAGTAGCCTATTTTTCGAAAAAACTAAATGAAACACAAAAAAGAAAGAAAGCTATTTACTTAGAATGCTTAGCAATAAAAGAATCGATAAGATATTGGCAGCATTGGCTTATAGGTAGACACTTCAAAGTATTCTCAGATCACAAGCCATTAGAAAAAATGAATATTAAAACTAGAACAGACGAAGAATTAGGTGATATCAATTACTATTTATCCCAATATGATTTTGAAATAATATACCGCCCAGGTAAAAATAACTTAGAAGCAGACTGCTTAAGTAGAAACCCAGTATTAGAGTCTCAAGAAGACGAAGATGATCAACTGAAAATTGTAAATTTAATAAAAATAGAAGATATTTTTGAAGATCAAAAGAAGAATGACGATATAAAAACTAACAAAGATAGATTACTTTTTAAGGATAATTTGTACTACAAAAAAGTAAAGAAAAAAGAAAAAATTGTATTGTCAGAAGATTTTTGCAAGAAATTTATAGAAAATACTCACAAAAATTTTTGTCACATTGGCATAAAACAATTACAAAGCAAAATATTACCATATTATACAGCAAAAAATATTTCAGAAAATATAGAGAGAACGTGCAAAAATTGCGAGATCTGTATAAAAAACAAGTCAAGAGGACAAGATAAGATTGGTCTAATGTCTAATCTTGGTCCCGCAAAAAAACCATTCGAAATAGTTTCCATAGACACAATAGGTGGATTCGGTGGTTCACGGTCCACAAAGAAATATTTACATCTTCTAGTAGATCATTTTACAAGATTTGCCTATATATTAACCTCAAAAACACAAAACGCAAATGATTTCATTAAGTTGACGGAAAACGTGGTGAAAGAAAACGATATAAAGTTAATTTTAACAGATCAATATCCAGGTATAAACTCAAAAGAATTTAAAAATTACCTGAAAAAAAAGAAAATCACTATGATTTTTACAGCAATTAATGCACCATTCTCCAATGGTCTAAACGAAAGACTTAACCAAACGTTAATAAATAAAATAAGATGTGCAATAAATGAGGAAGATAAAAAATGTGCATGGACGACTATAGCACACAACTGCGTAGACAAATATAATGAAACTGAACATACAGTTACAAAGTTCAGTCCAAAATATTTATTACAGGGTGAAGATACCTCAACATTACCAAATGAGTTAAAAAAAAAGAAAGATAATAGTGTTTTAGAGAGTGACAGAACGATCGCTTTCAAAAACAGTACTAAATACCATGAATACAACAAGAAATTATATGATAAAAACAGAAAAGACTATGCTTTTAATATCGGGCACTTGGTATATGTTGAAAATGGTAATCGACTGAACCGAAAAAAATTAGATGAATTAAGAATTGGCCCTTACAAAATTTTAAATAAAATATCAAAATCAATGTACGAAATTGATACAGGACACAAAAAACCAGAATCAAATTTGTTTCATATCTCCAAACTTATTCCAATCCCTAACAATGTAATTGTAACAGGTGCTGCGGGCACCTAGCTACGACTTTATGTAATTTTGTTCCAAAACTTTATACCAAGTTTTTATCTTAAGAGGGGGAGATGTAAGGAAAGTATCCTCAGTTTTATTTATGTATAAATTTAGCCGGACATAGTATTGACAGATAAATTAATATAAATGTCAAAAACATGTCAATTTTAATTAAGAAGTATCAAAAGATAGTTGTAAAACACTAATCTGGAATAAGTAGGTGAATAAGAACATAGAATGTTGTTTCTTTGATATTCCAGGTTAGTTTCAGTTATTACGTTATATTTTGTTTAAATAATAAAAGCTTTGATATTCCAGAGAAACAATTCTTACAATTATTTTCACCGAAATAACATACATAAAATAGATAGAGTATTATATGTATACTAAAAGAAATATGATTTAGTGTTTTTTTTATTTTAACATTAAAATAACATTTCAAAAAGCAATTCAACAATGAAGAACTTTAGTTTATCACACCCATTTCAGAAAATGTGTTCGAAAATGTTCCACTTCGATACATTTATTTATTCGCAATCGGAATGATTGCACACAACTGAGATGTGTTTTCGGCCTAATCTTTGAACAAGCGTTGGTGATTTGCTCAATCATGCTTTCCCTCGTACTTCTGTATAAACTGCGTACTTTAAGTGGTCCCACAAAAAGAAGTCAGGGGAAGTAAGATCTGGCGATTCTGTAGGCCAAAACACTGGACCACCTCTTCCGATCCGTCGACGATTGTAGGCTCGATTTAATACTTCTCCTGCTATTCTTCAATAATGTGTTGCACAACCGTCATTTTGGAACCACATTGTTTGTCGTACGTCCAAGGAAAGATATTCAAGTAACACTGGAAGTACGTTCTACAAAATGTTTCGACATTTTTCACCATTGAAGTTTCCATCAATAAAATATGGATGGACGTATGGCGTGGAAAATTCCACCCCAAACATTAAAGTTCCACGGATGTTGATGTCCAACTTGGCACAAGCAATAGGAGTGTTCGATGCTCCGATAATGCATGTTGTGCCGATTTACCATACCGTGATTGCTGAACGTTGCCTCGTCAGAAAATAATACTCGAGCAAAAAAAGGGAGTATCTTTTATCCGTTAAAACGCCCATTGACAAAATCTCACTCGATTTTGAAAATCATCGAAGTTCTTGATGCATGGAAACTCTAAATGGATGATATTTGCTATGAATCAATATTTGGCAAATAGTGGAGTGAGAAATGTCTGAACCGCGAGCTATTTCTTGAGTACTAATGTGCGGATATGCAGCTAATACCGCGATTTCATTATTTTCTCCAGGAATTGTTGTTCGGCGATTACGTTTTGGTGGCTATACAGTTCTTTTGCTAGAGAACTCTTGAACGACTCGGTAACAAGAAGGGCGTGATCGCACTTTGTCAGGAAAACGTCGTGAGTAACGCAGAATGATATTTCTACCACTTTCTCCATAGATGTAAATCATTTCAATTCTCTCTTGTAATGTTATAGTCTCCATTACTAAAGTTTCAAACAAAAACTACATACTTGATGGCGTAGAATCGCCCAACTCTGGGGGAGGGGAATCGAGTTCGGCACCATTCAGTGAGCCCCCTGCATTATAACAAATCTTATTAAGATCTTATTAAGTGTTTTAGAAATATGCCGTTGTCTCAAAATAAGAAAATCAGCCAGTGTTAACTGTAGCACAAATATAAAAATGTAGCGTCCGTTGTATATCATTATTTCCTTTTTTCAAAACCAAAACAATCTACAGACTTACATAATTATGACCTAGCATGCAAACGGAAGTCAATGAAGTGATGCATGAGTGAGATATACCCCAGCTAAAAATAACGATATCTCAATCCAGAAAATGAATATATGTATTAAGCATCTTTCGAATTACGAAAAATTGAAACAATAACAAGTTTAAGCGAATAGGACACGCTATTGACATCAATATTATAGTTCCACAAACTAGAAGTTGTTGCATAATAAATTTCTTACACTTATTGCAACAAAAGTTCAAATAACTAGTATATATTGGATCTTCTAACGCTTATCGGATTAGCTCTAATTAAATTGTACTATTACAGAATTGTGGCAGGGTTCGGTACGGTATAGTAGTAATCTTGCATATTTACAAGGTTTAATGCTATTAGTATGTTGCAGTATATTGTCCAACTGCATCATTAACGCATGATAATAAGATTGAAAAGCAAAAATCACGCCGTTTTTGCGAAAGATGCAAAATGTCATGTAGTATTATAGAGGTACTAATCTAATAATAGAAGAAAAATTATTTCACCTAGAAAAAATAGAATTATATAAGAATAAATTTGTTTCCGTAGTATAGTTACACTACTTACTTCCTCACGCTAAAAAGAGAATTTACAGAACTACATATTTGGTTATAAAATTACTGCAAACTTAAATAGTTAGGCTTGCGCATTGAAGTACAAAACAAATAAATACCTACTTAAAATATTTAACTAAACTACTTGCTACTACTACTAGCACCACTACTTAAACTACCAGCAGCTTAATTTGAAATACACAAGAGTTGCATCAAGAGTTTACTCTTGGTGGTACAGGAACTAAGGCAAGACGTAGATAACTACTACTGTGGTCTGAGATACAAACAGAGCAACTGAAACACATTTCGAGCGCTGAACCAGCGGAATTTCTGTGGAGATCGTCAAAACTGTGGTATCCATTAATATATGCAGAACTATGTGCTCTAACCAAATATACAACAGCTGTTTAACAAAAAGAGCTTTTTGCAAGAGATGAAAATTTTAGCATCTAGTACTAGTAAGTAAAGACAAAAAGTAACCACAGCTTTGACATTGAGGGCTTTATACGGTCAACGCCGTGGGGGTAGAACAGCATTATAACAGGTATGATACAAGCTAGGAACAGATCCAGTCCTCGAAGAATATCGCAGCTAAGGTAACAACCACGTTCACTCAACTTATAGGAACACCAACGACAAGTAAACAACATATAATTAGCATATATCAACAAACAAATTTATGATGAACTTTTTAGGGCAAGTAAAATTAGATAAGCAACGCCTTGTTATCGAGCATAAGATAGTCACTTCATTATTTCAGTAGGAGAAATGAATTTTAATGTGAAGTACAATAGTAGGAATAATTACTGCCAATTTTTTATATTGGACAATAAGTATAACACGTTCGATAGGCGCAGTAAAAAAACCAACAGCAGGGTAAGAAACAACTCGCACCGGTATTGTAACACATCTACATATGTATACCCAATGTAATGCACAGCAAAAGCAGTAACTGTAGTCTACCAACTGATACAAGTTACAAAACTGCTGCAGCTACATTCGACAATAAAAAAAAAATTGTTTATAATAATGATGTCAAAGTGAACTATTTATATTTTTTAATTTTATTTACTTATTCCAACGTATGCAAGTTGGGTTTACACTTGCATAACATGTGTTCGCGTAACTTTTACATACGAATAATACAGTGTGTACAGCAATCATTGAAAGGTATTTGAATAGCCCGCGCTTTTCTTATGTTTGAAAGTTGGCGCTTGTACAAACCATACCGTAAATAATCAGTAGCGTCCCTCTGTTTACTTGGATTTTCTGCGTTTTTGATTTTGTCTATTTAGTTTATTTTATGCCTTTATTATCAAATAGAATTTATGCTTATAAATTTATATTGACAGGATTTTGAACAAATGCAATTCTAAAATAAATAATGTCTTGAATAAGTGTTATAGTTTTGTAATAATTTTGATCGCGGCATCTTCTTGGCATGCTATCAATCAGAATTGATATCTACCCAATGCGCACAACATCCCACAATTCGTTATTATGCGATTGTTTCGCATCATCATTCCACAAGTTCTCGATTGGATTAAGATCCAGCGATTGTGCCTGCCAAGGCATTAACGTGATATCGTTATCGGAAAACCACTGTCATACCTTTCTTGTCGTATGCTTAAGGTCGTTGTCATAATTTCCGTTATTTTAAACATAGGGCCCAGGAGAAATACGCCCAAATCATGATACTAGAACTATCGTGCTTAATGGTTTTTATTTTGTACTTCGTGGCGGTCGTCGTACGAACTGTGTAGGACAGTGATTGCTATGTAACATAACTTTTGACTCATCCGTACAGAGAATATTCCCCCAACGGGAGGGTAACCAGGTCACATGCTCTTTGGCAAACTCCATTCGAGCTTTCACATGTCTGTGGTTTAAAAGACGAGACTTTTCTTGGTCTTCTGGCATACATATTATCTTTGGCCAAGCGTCGTTTCACAGTCGAGTTACTAACATTTAGCCTTAATTTAGTCACTATCTTGGTAGAGCGAATGAAAGGGTCTTTCTTGGCTAGGCTAAAATTTGTCTGTCCTCTCAATCGGTTGTTTTCCTGTGGCACCTCTATTTTCAGCTTTATTTTGGCATTTAATTGCATTTGTAACTTTTTTTTGCTGAACATTGTGACATATTTTGAATTAATTGATAGCTTTTACCACCATTTCGTATTTTTAGAATTAGGGTTCACTCATCTGCGGTGGTATGTTTTGCACGACCCATTATTATAAAAAAAACTATCTACGGAACAAATTTATCTAGGTAAATTCTCTCATGATATGAATAGAATTTTAGAATGCTACCTGTTTTTTTAATCTACACTGCATTACACAGTAAAGCACTGCTATTTCATTTTTCTGCACATGTTTATACATATGATGCCTAAATAAGAACACAAAAACGTTGATGACTCAACCATTACACAATGTGGATAAAGCAAGACCACCAGCTGGTGTAGTGTTATACGAATGTACGAATTATCGAAATATATATTATGTATTAATTTTGAATGAAGTTCTCTCTCTTAATCGAGGCATTAAAAATTCATTTCGTATATGATTATATGAAGCAGATGCTGAATTTCGAAAGAATACGTACATACTTCAGAAAGTACCTAGTTTTTTTTACGCTCTTATTCTGCCTCTTACTATGAGGACACCATATCAACGAAGAGTATTCCAATTTTGATTTAACAAACGAATTGTATATTAAATTATATTTTTGATACATGTAAAATTAATGGTATTTCTTTTACTTCTTTAAATTCAAATTTCTGACTGCATCATTGGTAATATTATGAATATGAAGTTAAAAGCGGAATTGCAAGCGATTGGCATCTTAATAAATAAGATTTTCAAAATACTTATAATCAATTCATCATCAACAGTTAATGGTGGCTAAAAGGAAGATGTAGATCTGAAAAAAATCAAAGAAAACCTCTATTGGTGCCTAATTTTAACTAACAGAGCATCTCTTCTTCTAAGTAAGTATGTAATGCTAAACAAATAGATAAATAATAAAATCAATTTGTATTAAAATGGAAAATAATGTTTATTACCTCAATACAAACGTAGCTCCCTAGAAATATTATCATTTTAGATTAAGGAATATTTTTTGATCATCTAATTAATAACTAAATTATTGTTTTACATATGGTAGCAAATTAAACTGAGAAATGCACTTTTAATACTTACAGAAGAAAAAAAATAAAATATATTTTATGTAATTATTTGTTCATCTTGACGGTTAATTTTAAACGTCGAATCAGTATACCATTGATTTAACGCTATAAAATCGTTTAGAGGTGATTGATTCAGTACAAGTTGCAACATACACGAAACCATATTTTGCAAGAAAAAATTGAACCATTACAGAAAAACAAAACGCAAGAAATACAAACATTATAGAATAAACCTTTTATAAGCTGCCTACACTGCAACAGTGATTTAGCTGACCGAATTTCATCCTTTATCAATCGTCAAATTATCATACTTACAGGATTTATGTAAGTACAATAAATCTGTATAGCTTCACGCTCATAAATGGAATCATTGTAACCACAATGTGTAGTTATGTCCTGAGGGTATAAAGCTTGCATTGAAATTACTGCAATCTGCAATGATTTGATTCTATAAAATATTTAATATCAATAACAATTAACAATGTAAACGAGCGACAAATAGATTCAACGATATCACGGGAAATTGACTTATCATTTTAGATCAGTGAATTAAACCTGTTCACTTTCCATAAGCAAATTTCATATTTATTTCAATTAAGTATAGATGTAACAGTAACAATTTTGATTAAATAAATACTTACGTAAACACAGAAAATATTTATCAATTTTTGTTTAGAGATGCTATGATTGATACAATTATCTTCTTTGATAAAATTTCAAAAGTGTTTGCTAGTCAGTAACTTCATAAGGACTAATAACAACACAAATTAATTTAGTCGCACATAACCAAACTAACAATGATTTAGCTAGAATAATTCGAGCATTTACAAATAGAGTTTATAACAATAAGTTTAATATTATAACAGTACATAAGAAACATCTACTTACCGTTTTGAATCCCCTGTACATAATCCGGATTTCTTGTCTCGTAAACTTTGTGAGTCTGCAAAGGTCCTCTAAAGCGACAGGCACGGGCTTCGGTACTCTGGACGGCTCTATTTCATAAACGACCTCCTCAATGGGACTGTCAGATGGTGTGGCCATGGCTTTTACTTAATTTTCCAAACGATATACTGCAGGTTAACACGATAAGTCACATTATCTTGCGAGAAAAATCTAAAAACTTCGCCTACGATTTTCCAGTTATGTCAAATGATTTTTTTAATAAGAACAGAGACGACAATAAAAGAATGGAAAAGATTGGGTGAAACAATATATAAAACACAGTAATAAGTACGTGATATTGGAAGCCAAAGCGTATTTATTTTGGTGTTATACGTTGCCGTATTACTTTCATTACTGAAAAGATGTATAACGGTAAATGTCTGTCCGGATTTCTCTCATGCAGTGCCCGGTATATTGGTTAGTTGTACACATGCAAGTATATTCTACGTTTCTGAATGTTTGACCGTGTCCTGCCCCCTATCTTTACCCGGATCCGGCCCGGACTGCTTGCTCCTAGTATCCGAGCTATACCGTGTGTGTTAAACGCGCAGGTCCGACACCGAGTTGACGATTCCTATACAGCTTCTGAAAACGCCGCGTCCGCATGCTAAACTGCCGTAAATCTACCACTAGATCTATCTCTTGGCGTGAGTATCCGCGAATGTATACGTTAGCGTACCACGGTCGGCATCTTAATGTAAACACTTCGCAGACAGCTTGGCTTTGAGGTCACGGTAACACAATTCAGAAAAAATATTAATACCAATAAAGAATTTCGACAGAAAAATATCATCCGATGAGACGAAAACCTAATTTTGTAGGAAACTGATGTAATATAAAAATATTTTCAAGAACGAGGCAACGTGAGACATTAAATTGCTCGTCACAAACTTGGCAAAGAATCAATATTATTGGATCACATTAAAAATAATCTACAATAACGTTTTTCGTAAAACAATGGATAATAGAAATACAGTTTGTTCATTCTATTCGTCTTACGAAATAAATACAATGCCTACGTTAGCTTTGAAAAAGAACATTTAACTTTTTTTAATTGCAAACGTTAATATTTACTATATGTATTCTTTTATCTACTTTCCTGATATTTTTTTCCACTTGTAGGTCAATGAAATCACTATACTTCGATTAAAGATCAAATTTAGCTTTATCTACGTAGTATAGATAAAAATGGGATTTAATAAAAGATTGTAAAAATTTACCAAAAAATGTGTTCACGTTGGCTGCAAAACTTTGCTTAAATTCTACATACTTTCAATACGACGACAAAATATACAAACAAATTTTAGGAACTGCAATGTGTTCTCCATTGCCTGCTGTAATAGCAAATTTAGTAATGCAGCATCTTGAGCAAGATTCATTAAATAAACTAAATTGCCATGTTGAATTTTACATATTATATTATATATTTTGCATATGTTGCATACCGATAGGTAAAATTGAACATTTTATATACATAATTCCTATCATGATAGATTAAAATTTACGGTTGAAAAAGAAAATCTAAATTCTACAAATTTTTTAAATGTTAAAATAATACATAATAACAGGAACATAAAGTCAAATTGGTACATAAAAGAAACTACAACAGACACTTAAACTACTTTTCGCACATCGGTAAATTAGAAAAAGCGTAATTAATAGTTTAGTTGACCAGGCTATTAAATCAGCACATCTTGATTTTAGGAAAGGGAATTTAAGCAAAGTTAGATCAATTTTAGACAAAAATAGTTATCCAAAAGAATTTTACGAAAAAAAAGAAACAAATACATGAAATATACAACACAGGCGCAAAACAAACTAGTAAAATATATCACACAAATCCGTACATCAACAACTTAAGTAACAAAATTAAACTCGAAGTTAAAAAATCAGATATAAACATTACATTTACACCAAACAATAACACTCAGTTACTTACAAATTTAAAAACTAAGATTAGAAAAGGTCATCAAAGTGATGTCGTATATAAATTAGAATGCAAAGACTGATAAATGTTACGTAGGTCAAACTAGACAATACTTAAAAAGACGACTCTGCATTCATCAATACGCGATTGAATTGAGAACATATTTGAGACGGTAATCGTAGTAGACTGATTAGCTTCTTACACAAAAAAATCGCAACACCTCAACACGGCTTTCGTAGAGATAAATCCACGTCTACTGCCTTAGCTGAAGTAATTAATGCAGTACTAGCTGCAATGAATGATGAAGACGTGTTCTACTAATCACTTGCGATCTAAATCGCGCATTTGACACTGTGGATCACAAGTTATTATAGAATAAACTCTTTTACTTTGGGTCCTCTTTTATTCGTCAACGACGAGTCATTTATGTGTATGACAATCATCGTCATATACATAAATGACTTGGTGGCCAACGTAGCGGCAGGCGCAGTGTGTCTATATGCGCATAAGACTTCGCTGATAACCAAAGCAGGCTCAAAAATATTAAATAAATCCAAAGACTGGTATGGCAAAAAAATCACAAGACTCTAAATGTTTTCTTCGTGGAGGAGAAACTAGTAACCATTAAAATACTGGGTCTATACGTCGATACCAAACTGATAAAGTCATTTCACACACTAAAGATCGAAGACGTATTGATTTACATGGCTGCTGTGAAACTGCCCTATTTGGCTAACTTTCACAATGTGACTACTTACGGTACTCAGTTTTAGCGTATGGCCTTGGAATTTAGGTGCATCTCAATTCCTCAGAAAAGTGCCATTAGAGTGTTATGCAAATTGGGAAATAAAAATCGTGTAAACAAACCCTTAGCGACCTTGGCTAGTGTATGCATACACCACAGTCAAATGTATACATACGTAGACCTCAAGACCATCGTAATGGAAATTCACGCTTACAATTCACATCTAAAAACACACCTGCAAATACTGTAAATACTTATACCTGAGTAAAAATCACGCAAATGTGTGCTGAATACTGATGCATTAAAATATGCAGTTAGTAAGTTACCTGTCGATATGAAATGCCTCATAAATAATAAGCGAATAATAAAGCGTTTTATAATATGTAGTGTGAACAAATTTGTGAATTATAGCATTATGTCCATAGTTCTACTTTCATGTAGGTACACTAATGGAAAGTAAAGGTTGGACACTTTCAATACGTTGTTATATGAAAACTCTCCGACCACTTCTGTCCGTGGATGTGTATACGGTTGTTCCGTATTTAATTGTTATAATCTTATATTTTCCACTCATAAGTTGAATATTTACTATATATTTTATATTCTTAGCAAATATATATGATACATGCACTGTATCTCGACGTTTTATGTAATTTTTTTATTGCAATAAATAACAATATTTATGTAATCCCAACAAGCATCTTTCTTCATAGATTTATTTACTTATCTTGAGGGCAAAAATAGGACAACTTCCACACATTGTTACCTTATCTACATACATACGTATGTACATTAAAACATTTTTAACATCGAGCACATATTTTTCACGAAATCTTCGCCATGATAAAATAATAAGAATATATGTACCTATACACTAATTATATGTTAGTCCGCGATATACAAAGCATGCAGTTAAGGGATGATAGCTATAACGATTTAGAAACAAAAACATTATAGGTATACACCATGGGTCTATCTGTAAGCGTAAACGAGAAAAAACATTATTTCTAAAAAACCTTATTTGGTCACACTGTACAAGTAAACTAATCCATATTGCTTCTTAAATACGAAAAACCATATCAAAAATTTAGAGTTGAAAACAACTGAAAACAACGATGAAAACGAATTATTTAATACTTTGAAACTGAAGCGTGGTGTCATTTCTCTTACACCATACTGTACACGTATTCAATAGAAGCACATCTCTATCACACATGCAAGCGAAGCGGCATATGCTTATACGACCTTGAACTACATTAGACCATTGTATTGTACGAAGTCAATGGCCATACGTTTTAAAAATATCCGATAAATAGGAAAGAGCTATGACAATAACATCGATGTTATGTTGAAGTTAGAGTGAAAAGGACGTGTTTAATAGCAGCTTTCGATCGGTAAATGAAAATTTAAGTTGAGGAAAAGTCGCATTGAATGAAAACAATGTAATAATAGTGCAATTATGTTAGGGCGCTTTAAGCTCTTTCGTAAAGGGTACTACAAAATTTAGTTCTTTTCTTTTATTTGTGATAAATTGGGGGTCCCAAAAAGGACCTTTTTGAGAGACAGGAGAAAATGTATTACAAGAAAGGCTCGATGTGTTGCTCATTTGCAAGAACACACGCCTGTAATCGTCGGGTAAATCCTGCACTGATCTGCTGCCGCTGTACAGTATGCGTCGAAGTTTGTGACATGAGAAATATTTTTTTTTCTCGTTTACGCTTACAGATAGACCCATGGTGTATTAAATGTTTTTGTTTCTAAATCGTTATAGCTATCATCCCTTAAATGCATGCTTTGTATTTTGCGGACCCCCTGTATATTGACTTGTAGAAAAGGCGATCACAATTTGTTAGACATTTAATGTTTGGTAAGTTAATAAATTATTGATACCACCAACGACTTATATTTCTATGGGTTAATTTGCGCCAGCACAAAGTAACAGGCTTATAGAAATGAAGCAAAGTTATGGTAATTTCCTAATTAAAGTTATTTACGTTAGAAAAGCTCTGTGGAATTTGGCTATATTTAGATATATGTACATATGTAACGTCTTTGTCCAAGCACCATAGAAAAAGTATATTTAACTGGTTCTGAATGTGTTCACAATCATCAAATAATCAGGAAACAAGTTTATGTTGTCCACAAATAGTAGTGTACTGCAATTCAATAAAGGAAGTAGATCATTAATAACAACAAGAAGAGCAAAAAGTCCAAGTTACTGCCAAAAGACCCGCCAGAAACTAGTGTAGAAATATACTTTAAACGATAATACCTGAAACTACCTTCTGTTAAATAGATAGGTAC
>SMLS01063551.1:0-20498 GCA_004785975.1 Popillia japonica
GAATTTATAGAGATCTGTACACGGTCCTTTTAAAAGGACGCTAGTAACATGTGGGTTAAATTAACACTAAACCACTAAACCTTTTTAGTGCAGTGTAATAAAACTTACTCGTTTTTCTACGACAGTAAGTTGTCCACGTGGCATTTAGAAAACTTTTCAGACAAACAATTTTCAAACAAATACGATTTTCAACAGTAACAACACACAAAATAAACTCACTAGATTTCTACTTTATTATAATTTCAATAATTCCCAAGCATTGTTCGTAATAGAATAGAAAATATTTATATTTTATCCATTTAAAACAAATTCATTTTCATATAATGAGGATGAGTGCTTCGTAAACATTTTCATAAAACTACAAACTTTACCACTGTTTACTTGTATATTACTAACGCATTAAGCTTTAAAGGTTACCTTCCATTATACTCCTATTAAAATACTAGGCTAGAATAAATAAACTAAGTTTACAGTATCATCACCCTGTAAATACTAATATGAACGAAAATATATGATGAATTTTAGAAGCGTTCCCTATAATTGTTCGAACAGCCGTAATGTAATTTACGTACAAATAACTTGTATAATAATTAGATTACGAATTTCATGTTAGACATAAAATGGTTTTGTTTTGTGAATATGCGAGGATAATCATCGGTCTGGAAAGTAATTAACACTAACACCTCAAATTCTGCCTGCACCACAACAACGCTGTTTCCTTAACTGAATAAACAAGATATCGAATATCTTAATTTACGTAGTTTCATTGATTATAGTGTTAAAATTACCAGACAGGCATGTGATAGGGGTAAAACGTTGATGGAATTTTCGTTTATATTAATTCTATCGTGTGGATTTGGAAGAAAGTGTTTGTAACATTTTTACGAGTTTGGAAAACAGTTTACACTTTGGCAACAATGATTTCATAAGGTTTATATCGGTGAATTACATAAAATTGAAGGAAGTTTAGTTACAATCCTCCAGTCCACTTTAGACTGTGTACTTACCACTCATTATCATTTTTACTATACAACGTTCTAAGCAGTGCCATTCTCTCTCTTTTCTGTCTAGATTGTTTAATTTCCCCAAGAATTCCTAATTTCGAACTGATCTGATGGTGTTAGAACTGTCGAGGAAAATTGCAATGCTTTGCTTCCGATAGTTCCTGTCTAGATTCAGTTGAGTCCAATAGTATTAATCTTATTATGCAGATAGCTTTTTCACTTTTTTAGGTCAATTATAACACTGCAATTCGAACAAAGATCAAATTTATTCCAAAACCTTTACAATATATATAATCTGGTTTTCGTTACAACTTCGTCAGTGGAATAAAATTGACATTTATTACGTGTCAAATTATAAATAAATAACTAGCCATGCCTATCTACAAAATTATCTACAGACAAAGAAGTTCAGTGATATATAGGATTATGTTTACAATATAGTGGACAATTTAAGATATTTTGAAATGTAAATTTATAATCATAACAATAATGCTCCTTATATCAATGTATTTTTTTTGTCAATCTCTAACAATTCTGTTCAAGTACTAGGGAAAAACATGGGAAAAAAGCCTAGTCAAGAGCTTAATTTTATAAAATTCAGGCGTGATTAGGTGATTAAATTATTATAAATAATATTTAAATTTTCTATATCTGTTCTAAAATTGACCGCGATATTTTCTTTTTTAATGTATATCATTTCATATATTAATCTTTTTTATAACTATTTTCTTTTTTTAAAATCCTAACATTTTCAAAATCAAAGTTATGTCGTAATCCTTTAGAATGCTTAGACAAAGCAGTTTCCGCGGTTATGTTATGCGTTACAGTGTATTGATGATTATACAGTCGTTTTTTTAAATACTGCCTAGTTTGCCCTTCGTAACATTTATTACAGTCTTTGCATTCTAATTTATATACGACAGTACTTACTTTGATTATATTTTTTAATCTTAGTTTTTACATTTGTAAATAACTGTCTGTTATTGTATGGTGTAAATGTAATGTTTATATCTGATTTTTTAAATTCGTATTTAATTTTGTCACTTAAGTCGTTAATGTATGGAATTGTGTGATATATTTTACTATTTTGTTTAGTGCCTGTGTTTTATATTTTATGTATTCGTTTTTTTATTAATTTCTCGTAAAATTCTTTTGGATAACTATTTTTATCCAAAATTGATCTAACTTTGCTTAAATTCTCTTTCCTAAAATCAGGATGTGCTAATTTAATAGCTTGGTCTACTAAACTATTAATTACGCTTTTTTTAAAATTTACGGAAGTGTTAGAATAGTAGTTTAGGTGTATCTTGCTACTAGTGTCTTTTATGTATCAAATTGTTTTTATGTTCGTGTTATTACATATTATTTTAACATTTAAAAAAATTATAGAATTTTGATTTCTTTTTCAAACGTAAATTTTAATCTGTCAGGATAGGAGTTAAATATGTGTATAACATGATCAATTTTACCTAACGGTATGCAACATATGCAATCATCTACATACCGCTTGTAAAATTCAACATAACAATTTAGTTTACTTAAAGAATCTTGCTCAAGATCCTCCATTACTAAATTTGCTATCACTGCAGATAATGGAGAACCCATTGCAGTTCCAAAAATTTGTTTGTATATTGTGTCTTTGTATTGAAAATAGGTAGAATTTAAGCAAAGTTTTGCAGCCAACATGAATTCATTTTTCGGTAAATTTGTATGATTTTTTATTAAATCCCATTTTTTATAGATAATAGATAAAGCTAAATCTAAAGGTACATTAGTGAATAATGATACCCCATCTAAACTTAGTAATTCGTAATTATGTGGTACCATTTTTTATTTACGTATTTAACAAATTCCCACGAATTTTTTATACTTTTCTCTGAATTTCCTACAATATTACTAAGAATTTTGGATAAGAATTTTGATAAATTGTATGTAGGTGACTGCATACAATTTACAATGGACCTTAAAGGAATATTAGGTTTATGAACTTTAGGTATATCGTAAATTCGCGGGGTTATAGCCTTATTTATTTTTAACTTTTTGGAAACCGACTCGTCTGTATAATTATTATTTAACCAACTACTAGTTAGTTGATTATTTTTACTTTGAATTTTGTTTGTGGGATCTTTTTATAAAATAGCATAAGTATGTGTTGTTGTCATTTAATAATGAATTCATTTTGGCTTCATAATCAATTTTGTACATAACAATCCTATAATATCCTTATTATTTTTTAAAAACCGTTTAGTTTCATTTAACATACGTTTTATTCCGTATTTTTATTATCACTACTATTCCTATTTTTGTAATTGGATATTATATTTACTAATTTGTTCCGCAATGTGTTTTGTGTATATGATTCTGCTGAATTTTGTATTATAAACTCTATATTACAAATTAATTCATCTACTGAAACGTTATTACTATCTATTGAAAATTTTGGGCCTAAACTGATAATTAATTTTACACTGTCCGGAATTACTTTATTTGTTAGATTTATTATCCAATTAGTTTTTTGTAATAATGTTTCAATCTTTTTTAAATTATTCTTTCTAATCTTATTAAAATTTCTTTCAAAATCTAAATCTACGCGTTTAAAAAATTCATTAGAATCACCAAATGACATTTGACTACGAATGTCAATTTCCGTAGTTGAAATGTCATTTTTAATTTTTGTTAGTGTTATAAATGTGTCTTTAATACATATATTGAGTGTCTTATGATAAATAGTTTCGTTTAATTTACTAAATGAACTTTTTCTGGATTGGATAATAAAATAAGTTAAAAAAGGTCATACAAATACATACATATACTATTAGCATTAATCTCTGCTTGGAAAACGCTATAAGTAGCTAACTAGCTATAAGTATTTTGACCTTCCCCAAATACACCTGCACCTGTTCTCCGATCAGTTTTGGAACCATTGGAGCCTTTAGGGAGTAGCTGGATCGTTCCAATTCTTCATTGTTGCTTAGCTTCGTGAGGAAGTTCTTTTCGAAGCTGTATTTCCGAACCATTTCCTCCTCCAATACGGGAACGTCTTTTAGCACTAAATTTACTAAACTGATATAGCAGCACTGGTAGCATGCGCTAGTGGATTGGGTTACGATTAAACTTTTGCTGAGTATTTCAAGGGAATAGATCACAATGTATAGATTGAATTCTGAGTGGTCTCTAAAACAAGATCAATCAAACGCGTGAGTCTCTTCCTTGCCAGCTTCCGCAACCTTCCAATTGACAAGCCGCAAGACCTTTTTTACTTGATGGCATTACCTACATCATTTTCCAAAAAAAGTTCTGATATTGCTGTTTAGGAAGATTAGGAAGTAATGTGAACAGATATCAACAGAGTTAAGAGGTAGTGAAGTCATCAGACGCCATGGCGAGGAAGATATTTTTTGACAACTGCTCGATTTACATACGATGTCATAGCTTCCATCCTTAGAGTGGGTTTTCAATGGATTTGCGCATATTTTCACAGGTTGGCTCTTCATTTTACAGCTGTCACTTTTGTTATTGTGATTGCCCAGTACTGTTACCTCAAATTTCCGCTGAGTTCTAATCATTTCCAAATGCACTTACACTTTTTTCTGGTCATTGTACTGTTTCATCACAGCTTCACTAATTTTCTCTCCGCAGTAGTTTTAGCACGACCCACTTCAATATCAGGAATTGAGGATAATCATAAATCAATGCCTAATTAAGATTGGTTATAAATATAATATTATGCCCTGATGACAGCAGCATAATTTTACCATTCACTTACACATTCGTATATCAATAGAGTTTTCACAACCGTCAAATATAGGATTTAGGCTTATGAGGTTTTGCCCAGCCTTAGCCAGAAGGATTGTAAATCACTTAAACTGAAAAGAAAAAATAAATAATCCAGTGACTATAACTTTGTCATAAAAGTCATCATAGACCTTACACCCCTGCACATGGTGAAGAGAGAGGTCCATCCTGCATTGCATAGAATAACTAGGAAAGAGACACTAGGGAAAAGTCTCTATAGCTCCACCAAGATTCTTTCCACTTCTAAGTCTATCGAACGATGAAATTGGCTGAAATTGGTAACAATGTGGTGAAAATTATTCATTTCAATCCAATTTCTCTTATGGTTAACATTTCAAAAATGGGATCCATTTCTCTTACGCCACCCGTACATTTATACGTAAACACGAGGAATATTTACGTGTTGTAACCAAACAGGTGCGGTATAGTACAAATTATCTTGCTCGTTCACGATATTTTACACGTTTTACACGCCTTTACATCAAATTGAATTAATTCCATGTCGGATTTAATTTTTCTCTTCAATTTTACCTCCTAAAATAATCCGCTCGAGGGCGTTAACATTCCAGTCGTGATTATAGTATTAAATCTCGCATAATGAGCCCCATCAAAATTATTTCAACTCCACGATACCTTTTTCGGAATTGAATTTTCCGTTTCACCTTTTTCCCACACGTCATGAGGGTAGCGAACAGGTAGGCCGACAATACGTTGACCGAAATAACAGTTTTCCCGCCTTTTAAAATCTAATTGCGTTCATCGGACCGAACACGTAAAATACGAGTCAGTTTTTTTTGCTATCACTAACTCCGTTTTTCTTTTTTGTAACATACAAAAAATTTTTAATTCATCGTTAGGACACCGCCGATACGAAACGCAACTACAGGAAAATTAGTCCTGAACAAATAAAGACCTCAATTTACGTAACACGAGCTTTCGTATCAGGTATCGTGCGAAAAATTCCTCGGTAATTGTGGTTACATGTATGTATGTGTTGCGTGAAACCACAAATTCTAGCTGACATTATCAGTCCCGCTGACTGTAGAATATAAGACCATTTTAGTAGACGACGCATAACAAACAAGTTGTTGATCAATTTTCAAATGGATGACGCTAGATGCTATCAACAACATGATATAGCTATACCTTTACTGTTCTAAGAAAAATATTCTATAATAGTTAGGTAAATGTAGAAAATATATATATGCCAAAGAATAATACAACATAACTACGTATTTGATTATTTTATACATACATTGTTGTAAAAAATTGACGTTAGGTAATTTAATTCGAACAGTTATAAACGTCAAAATTTGTGAGTGTAGTTCGATAATCTATGAGCAATACAAATTAAATCAAAAGAATAGTAACGCTAATGTGGAAAAATAATAATACAATAATAATTGAAGGGTATAACTCGTAAAGGGTCCAAATTCCAATTTTGTATTTTTGCGAAAAACGAACAAAAGGTACAGGAACTACTTTACCAAATTCGTGGTCATCGCCATCTTGAAATTGCTAACAAAACGCTCAGATATTTATAAGCATATACGCCTTTTCGCATATACAATTGGGTTTGGTATTTAGATCCTTTTTCATCCAAAACCAGCCGAGTTTAAACCTTGAACTCTAATGTGAGCCGAAAACTGACATATAAATATAACCTCAATCTGATGTATCAGATGTGTGTCTTAGCGATTTGTACATACAAAGATGCATTTTGTGATATCTTCGGACGATGAGGATATTATTAAATAGTTTCAAGGAAAGTTTTTCACCCCTTCTATGTTTACGAAATATAACAATAAGACAAAAAATAATGTAAAACTACCCCATATTATAATTAAATATACGAAAAACCCCGATAGAACTAACAATGTATTACACATGTATGATTATAATTGTTAGAGATAGTATCACATCAAATACATAATCTCGTTTTACAAGAAAAGCTGTTCATTAGAAAATTCCTCATACCAGAACCTAGCAATACACAAAAGGAAAGGTACGCATTATTAGATAAATACTTTAATTAGGGGCGTGCAATTAAATATCTTTACAAATAAAGTGCATATTAAAACAGTTTCAACATTAAATTTGAGAAAATTCTTAAAGTTGCCGCTAACCATAAAAATCTTGTTTAAATGCACAATAGATTATTGCGCTTCGGAAATTCCAAATGATCTCGCATTTTTATTGGTTGTTATTCTTAAATAACAATACCACCAACACATATCTTAAATTCTTTACTATCAGGTTGACCAACATCGTATTTTAGTCTTCAGTTTTAAGGCGAATTTTTGCGAACCGAATACATTACTCAAACAGGACGTTTTTGCGTTTCTCTTTGCATTCGATGTATTTGCTATTTGCGTCATTAAAGACGTCATTGTTGCAACGTGTTTACTGCATTCTCCAAATATATTATCTGGAAGGTGTTTGATGATGTTTGGTATTTTGTAGGGTATGTGGGCGTACTGAGTGTTAATAATTGATCATGTCTAATTCAAACGAAGAACAAGTAAATACAAGTATTACATATAGCCTATTTTTTATAATAGCATTTATAAGGAAAAATTGTTATTAAATGCCATAACTTAATAAAAGACGCATATGGAATTAAGGTTAACTCAGTGCTGTCAACAAAACGTCAAGCTGACAAACAACTCTAAAGCCTGTATTACACGGTCAAATTGTATCAGTTTTCTCGTAAATGGACATCAAAAGTTACATTTCATTACTTTGACAGCCAGAAATTTAAAAATATAATTCAGAGCAGCCAACATACTTTTGGTTTCACAGCTTATTTTATTGTTGACGTTTAAGTTACGATTAAACCAATATTGTGCTGGCAGCAATGCTTACGCATGCGCACAGCAGAACTTTGACCGACTTTGATAACAAAATTTGTTGCAGCAACTATTTTTAACGTCAAAGTAAAATTTGATGTGACGTCATCAAAGTCCTTCAAAGTGGTCATTTAGACGGGGAATTTGAAGCGCCTTTGAACAACTTTGGCGCAAAACTTTGATACACTTTGACCGCGTAATACAGCCTTAAAATCTCCGTTTTTGTGGATGGATAAAATGTATTTACTGTGACGTAACAGTCGGACAAACTCTCATTAAATATTTATATTTGGAAACATATTTGCGTCGAAAAAATTCGCCTTTAGTTTAACTGAACTAGTTCAACGAAGGGACTGAAAAACGCAATCAAGGAGTTCATGGTTCTAGTTCAAGTTCAGAGTTCAGTTGAACTTTTACTTAAACCTAGACTGAAAAACCGGGCATTAGATTCTTTAGAAATTATACTCTTCAATTTGTATCAATTCAAACTTTGTCCGTTCACCTCTCAACAGGTGTCGCTCATTGGAAGCGAAACTTGATTTTTTCTACATAGGTGGCGCTGCCAACAAAAGTTTGACCTTTGTCTTTACTAAATTAAATTATAACATTTTAAATAGCTAATTTGAACATGATTTGAACCATATTTTTGGACGTTGACAGTGACATCACCTTCAAGTTGACTTGAAACTTTAGATGTTCTTAGAACTTCTTTAAAAATGCATTCAGTCCGCAAGTTTATATGTATGTATGTAGTACATACACCAATTATCATGCATTTTTAATATTTACAAATGTATTTATTCAATCGTAATTGCTCGTATAACAGTTCCCTACAATTCTACGTGTCCATCTAAAAATACGGTTATACACTCCTGTTCAAAAGCCGGATGTAAAAATTACACCAATCGCTCTGGATACGCTTAATTCTCCCGATTCAACTTACTTCTTTCCTGTAAAGCAAATCTAGGACGAGCACATATTTGAAATGTATTGAAGTGTTCGAAATTTATCAATGACGATTGATAAATACTAATCTTTAATTGGTAATACCTTTTACGTTATACCAACTATGAAATATGAGATACAATAGCAACTGTCCATCTCTTACTATCGCTATCTTCACTTCCGATTGCTATGTTGCCAGTTATTTACATATGCCGGGGTTGGCAGCAATATCCATCTGCTATTGGCGTCAATTACTGTCAGTTGTCAGTTTTTAGTTGAATTTTACGTTAATTTGTTGATATAGTTGGCCAAATCCCTTCTTTTAAGATCATTTCTGTTTTAAGCGTATATCAGTGTTCGAACCACGGATGCAAATAAAGGTTATGATTTGATGGCCTGAAATGTCAATTAATGACCCGAAATTAGCAACGTACAGCTGATTAAACGATTTGGCAACCATATATGGAATTTCCATAAGATGTACTATCTGTCCAAAATGTATTGAATCGAAAAGCCATAAAAGTTTGTCCCCGTACTAACTTTGAACGAAAAGAATATACAAGAATAAATTGGTCAACAGTACGTATTGTAAACACAAGGTCCGTATATTGGAAGGTTACCTCGTAACTTTTTAACCAATCAAAACAAGGGCGCGAACGCGTCATAATGTATGTTCTTTTAAAAAAAAAAGTAGTGCATATACTTATGTCAAAATAGATATGTCAACACAAATTGCCTTTAAATACTCTAATATCTACTATAATATGTAAGATAAAAGTGCTAGGAACTATTTCCAATATAGCTGGTTGCAAAAGTAATACATTAAAAGCGAAAAGAGAACAAATAGCATTTCATAAATTTTCTAAAAATATACATGCATTAGAAATCCATCGACTGCAAAATGTCAAAGGAAAAAGGAATTTTCAACTGAATATAAAAGGAGCAGTAAACATTTTCAAACCGAAGATTGCAAAAGAAGCAAACTTTTAAATAGATTACCACGAAATTTGAAAAACAAAATGGTAGGTCTTTTTATTTCTACAAATATTATCTTCTTATTGACATTTGTCAAAACATATGGTATTATTAGTATTTCGCAATGATTTTAATTGTATTTACAAAAATGAATTAATGAATATATTTAATAGTTTCTTTTTTTTGTTTTTTAATCTAATAGAAACTTTTTGTTCTTTTATTGTCCTTCATTTTCTTTAGAAATTCTGTCCTTCATTATAGTCCTTCAGTATAGTAATTTCCAGCAGAAAATAATACGTTTGTATTATTAATATATTTATTTTTCATAACTTTATAAAAAAATACATATATTCACTATTCAATTAAAATTTTAAACAGATCTCCTCAAACAGAAATATTCATATTTCTGATAGAAATTTCAAAGTATAATCGTTAAATTAAAAATATAATTTCCTAAAGATAACTATAAATAACACTATAATATTACCACGAAAGACAATATAGAAAATCAAACTATTTTATACGTGCATGACATAAACTTCATTACTTGGCTACGTTATTTTATTACCTGCCTCAGCATTATCGTTATATTTATCTACAGTCGTCCAGACTAATAGTTGGCAAGGGATAAATCTCCCCCTGCTTGTCCCAGAATGGGTGATTCATTGCTTTTTGGACAGATAGTACATACTTGTACTGCATACTACTTGAAATTGAATATTTTAGAACTAATCCAGGTTGTTCTAAGCTTCCTCAGTACGAACCATTATTTAGCCGAATAACCCGAAGGAACTCTCCACTAAAGGGTAGCAAAATTTCATTTGGTCACTTTCCATGGATTATGTTAACTGAAACGCTAATCAAGTGTTAATTAAACCAACTTAGATCTTGAAATCTTTCAAAAGTCTTAGAGACAGAAAGCAAGATGTTTAGATTAGATTTTAGCTGCAATGATCTTAAATTTACCCCTCTTACGAAGTGAGTGCGTGTTAAAAATATGAGTAAGGAATGACAGGACAAGAGCAAAACAGAGCTTCATGTTCTCAATAACTATCACTCACATCCACTTGATTTAGAGGATTTTTTGCTAATATGTATTCCATTGCGTAATTAATAAACACCAACATCAGATATCATGTGGAAACAATGACTATTATTTTTTGCTCTAAATTTTAAATAAGTTAATTCTGTCGACAGACATATCACTATTTATAACATACAAACTATCACCACCACATCTCTGAAAACCTATATCTACGTCAGTTCCAATTTTTTCATTCAATTGTCGTGGGATGGACGTCATTAGTATAATTTTTTCAAAATATTAAATTTCATGTATTGATTTCAACTTTGAGATCTTGTAACAAACTGAAACAATGAAAGGCTTCAATGTAGGAAGGGATTGGGCTAAAATTCGCCTTTTTGCTATTACTTTTGAGTGTCGTTGGGCGGAACAGCTGTTGAGAGTGCAAAAATTTTGCGAAAAACTGCGAAACAATAGTTTGCCAAATTCTTACGAAATACAATAAGAAGGTGATTATTTACATGTTCATCTTTTTACTTGTATTGATTTTTAACACAACCCGCGTCTGTTAGGATGATAAATTACGTCAAATGAAAATACATGATATTGAAGTTATGAATAATAAATTATTAATTACTTTTCTCCCTATAAAGGAGAACACAGCGATCTTTTATAGCTAAGGAATATGCAGATATTACTCAAAAACAGCGTAGTGGTACTAAAAGTTTTTACGGTAATCATACTAAATAGTAAATGACTTCTTGTTTTATACTCAGTAACATTAGAAGTGTTACACGCAGAAGGAATCATTTGTTTAATTTGATTTTTTGACCATGTGATAGTTTTACATCAGAAATGAAACGATAACATTTGCAAGAAATGTTATTAGGGGAACGGCGGGTAGAATGGGCCACTTAAGGAAAATGTAACAGGGAATTTTTATTTTTCGTGGGAATGAGATAAAACTGCTTGACATGTTATATTCACTAGTTTTCTTTAAATGGCCAAAGTTAAAAATAGAATTCTTACTGAAATAAAATAGATATGACAATTTATATTTATGGTGATATTTTAAGGAAATTGAAATATGTCGGGTATTATGGGCCGCACCAAACAACATAAGTTTTTAAATAAAACTGAGCATTTTCAGCGAAAATAGGTATATTCTGGTTAAGCGCAAGTAAAGCAGTAACTAAATTATTTTCTGGCAGTTCATACCTACGTTTTATTTAATTTATAAACATCCCAATAGTAATATAACGAATCGTCAATGCCCGCGCAAACTTCATGTAACGAATCTCTACAAATTCTGCACTGGATCCAGTTTTCGTCAAAACTTTCGCCGAAGACAATGCATGTTGCATCTGAATCCTTGGATGTCCTTGGTGGTACATTTGCATTGCTCTGATATTTTCTTTTAGTTTTATCCACTTTGTTTTTAGTTTTTGCCGAACTGTCTACTTGTCCAAAGGGTATTTTTCTCTTAATTTTCTTGGCAGTGTGTTTTTCCTGCACTGCATTTTTTTTTCAATTAACATGGCGTTGATGTTAATATGTGTGTTAATATGTGTTCTTCAACCTCATCTCGCCGCAAGAGGGCAAACAAGAGACCTGCTTCAAAATACTTGCAAACTCAGATAATGTGGATGTGGAGGGTAAAACTTTGGTTAATGTAGAAGTAGGCACAGAAAGTGATGGCGTTACTATATTGGAAGGAGAAGCTCCAGAGCCCTCATCCACAAACTACAAGAAATATGATATCGAGAGGCTGCAGTTTGTGTGTCGTATGAGATGGAATACTCAGCATATGGACGTGGTTTTCACGCGCATATGTAATCACGTCCAGCTCCTTGTGGCTACCATGACCATCGACGATGCGCAATACAGCGTCATCTGCTGATGGTTTTGTAAACCAAGCGAAGTGCCGCAACCATTTCAGGAAAGCTTCTGCTGTCATCCATCAGTTAGGAGTCGAAAAACTAATGATTTCAATTGGAGCACCTTTCATTAAACGGTCGTTCATTCTTCTACGAAGAAAAATGAAGACTGGTAGAACAAACTGTCCAGTTGGGCTCATACAAAACATAAGGGTAAAGTTCTGACCTATCTCTCCAGATGTCATTTTTTCGACTTGTCGTTTTCCTTTCTTTGTAATTACTTTTTCATTTTCGTGGACACATGACACTCCCGTCTCATCGGCATTGAAAATTCTAGATGGACGAAAGGAATATTTTTCTTGAAAGATCTGCAATTGGTTATAAAACCTATCAACCTGCGATTTCGGACATTTTGCTTTCCAGAACACTTGCAACTGCAGCCTTCATAGAATCCTCACACGACTTCCCTCGACCCTCGCCTTCAGGTTTCTTCTTAAACCTTAGCATTGCTCTCTAAAATGCAAGAGCAAGTTTTAGTCATGTGGCCCATATTACCCGATTTTGACATGGCCTGTACTACCCTACCAACATGGAATGCTAAATGGTGGAGTCGACCAAAGCTGATTAGTGAAAGCGACATAAAACCTTCACAATATAGTCTACATAAAGTAATCTGATTAAAAATAATGGTTTTATAATTTTCTTTTTACCTGCAACAGTATACAGGGACGACAAAAGTTACACGGATCAGTGATTTGTAGTTCACAAACACAATAAGGTAATCTTTCGGCCAGTACCCAGCTGCTCCATCAATCTATTACTGACGCATTGTAAACTAGTGCTAGTGCGGAAAGTTACACACCACACGGTACTGCTCTAACTATTAGTACATCCTAGAAACCTTAGGTGGCCCATACTTACCGCCGGCCCATTCTACCCGCCGTTCCCCTAACGTGTAACACGAAAAAAATTAATAATATGTTTGGCGACCCTGTAGTTGAGTACACTGCTGTACACGTCTAGACATGGACAAAATGAGATGGTCGATATCTGCTTGTGGCACCTCGTTCAAAGCAACTTGAATTTCGTTGATTAACTGGGCCAAAGTTTGTGGAGGATGATGCAAAATAGACTGCCCATGATACCCCACACATGTTCGATGGGGTGGACACGCACCAGTTCAAAATTTGACGACAGTGGTTATCAGTCAAAGGAAGCACTAATCGTGGACGGTTTTTTGATGCCAAAAAATCAAGTTGACCAAATTACTCCTTCTGGGTGTAACACTTTTAATGTCACTGAGTATATTAATTTACCAAACGTAGATTATTTCAATTCGTATTGATTACACACGCAGAATAGTTAAATTGATGACCGTCTTTTAATATTTATCGCAGCTAGTATCAACCATTTATCTTTATGATATATAATTCTCAAAACTTTTCTTTTACGACTCTAAAGGGAAGTTAGATATTTATAGGTCTCACTTTTTGTACTTTTTATGAGGTATTTGTATTAGTTTCAGAAGTAACTTCTATTAATAGGTATTTTCAAACTACTTACTAACTTTTATTGCACCATTAAATTCCACCGGAATGTTTAATTCAAGTACTTGTCATAAAATGTTCATACTGTAATTAATCGATTCATCTAGCGTATAATTTTAAAGTAACAACCTTTATGCTATCGTAAAATATATATTGTAATGTTATGATTGTTTTAATATTGCAACAAATAATTCAACAATAATATTACTTCTATTGTTTATAGGTAGTTACTTTGATAGGTTAATTAAATCAATTAATAAAAATTCATCAAAATTTATTGTAAAAACACACAATACCTAATTACATTCATTTCGGCGCAAAAACGATAAGTTTCAAGCTAGAATTACAAAAATCACCATTTAAAATTTCATGTAGTGGAATCGAGAATTCAGCGGCTGGTAGCCCTTGATGACGTAAAAAAACAAAAGTGAGGAGAGAGTTGTTGATGAGTTTTAAAAGTTGACAGAAGAAAACAAGTCACAAAAACTTGTGTGAAGAGAATACAACGCTAAAAAGAGAATAAAAAGTTTAAACGTGCCCGATTAGAATTTAAATAATCAAAATTAAAGTGAAGATTAAAAAGAAAACCCACGGGAAGAACAAGAGGATTTCAGACAGCAGGGAGACAGACAGCAGACGATATTAGATACACAAAACACGCACAACATCTAATTAAATTGGGAAATTATAAGGTAGGGGAAGAGGAAGGGTAGCTTTCACGGTATAATCTGGTTATTTTCTAAACAGCTAATATTTTTTATTTGCGTCATTTGTGACACAACAATATAAACGTCACTAATTATGTACCTACATCTAAGTGAAATATGTTATCATAAAGTATGATGAATTTTAAATTATCATAACTGTTTTTAACCAATTAGGTTAATAACAAAAACTAAACGAAATCTAATTGCGGAAGGAATGGGATTCTACAGTAACTATGGGAAATAAAAACATTGTCATTACAATATTGTTGACACGAGTATCAAACCTAAATCAGTCAATTTGGAGTTTTATTTTGAAATTAAAACTCAAATAAACTGTAATACCCGATGATCTATTGTGCTCCCTCCTCCCTCCTACATGAGATATAATTTGTTGGTATTTAGATACCGACAGCTACAGCTCCCCATCCAGTGTAAGGGCTTTAATAAACTGTAATAGCTCTGATAGTTTGAAAGAGAATACTACTCCCTCATCAATGACATCTTTGCCAAAATAACTGGCACGAATTGCTGCAATAGCCATGCACTTGGATATCAGGTTTTTCCAGATTTTCATCTTCCACCCCGCAAAACCTGCATTCGCTATTGTGTTTCAAATCTATCCTTGTCATGTGTTCCCCAAGATGGCAGTGCCCTGTGAGAAAACCCACAAGTTCACATAGTTTGTTCCAACTTCATTCTAGCAAAACGCTTGCTCTTGGTTTATTGAAGTTTCCAAACAATACCTTGGAATGTCTCAAACCAAGAAGATTTTCCCAGAGTTACTGAATTTCTGCTTCATGCCCTTGAGTTCTCCTTCATAATTATAATGATACCCATATATCTAAAGTATTGTTTGCAACTAGCTCTATTGTTCAAATGAATCATAGCACGCATTGCTCTTTTTTGTAATTTGAATGTTCTGTGGAGATCGGACGACACACCCCAGGCAATCGTAGCGTACGCCAGGACCGAGTGAAAATCTGAAAAATAGTACATTCTCAAGACGCTCAAGTCCACTAGAGGTGCTTATCCCTATTCCGGTAAACACAACCACAAACAATGTTATCTTGTCCTTCCTTGCTAATAAATTAGCTTTGATTCCAGTGTGTCCTGGTACTCATCAGAAGTAGTGCAACTCTGTGCTGTCTGCTTAGATTGTGTTATTATGAATGCAGCAGAAGTTACCCCACATCACCGCATTTTCTTGTTTTCGACCAGTCAAAGAATTGATAACCAACGTTTTCCAAAATCGTGTCTTAAGCAAACATTTTGCAAATCCATGCCCACCAAGATCACCTGATCTTAACCCATCGGAGTACTGGCTGCAGGGTAATGTAAAAGTTTAGTGGTTAGAAGACAACAACGCTAGAAGAATTAAAAGACCATATTACGAAGCAAATTGGTGTAATTCAAACAGAAATGCTACCGAATTCGGAGGACAACGTACTAAATCCCAATCCTTAAGTAGTTATTTCGTTTACTTTTTGTTATCAACTTGATTTGTTAAAAAGATATAATAATTTAAAATACAGGGTGTCCGCGATATACAAATCATGCAGTTAAGGGATAATAGCTATAACGATTTAGAAACAAAAACATTTAATACACCATGGCTCTATCTGTAAGCGTAAACGAGAAAAAAAAATATTTCTAAAAAACCTTATTTGGTCAAACTGTACAAGAAAACTCATCCATATTGCTTCTTATATAACCAAAAAGCATATGAAAAATTTAGAGTTGAAAATAACTGAAAACAACGACGTAAACGAATTATTTAATACTTTGAAACTGAAGCGTGGTGTCATTTCTCTTACACCATACTGTACACGTATTCAATAGAAGCACATCTCTATCGCAGATGCAAGCGAAGCAACACATGTTTATATGACCTTGAACTACATTAGACCATTGTATTGTACCATTTCGTACGAAGTCAATGATCGACGTTTTAAAAATATCCGATAGTAGGAAAGATGTATCTTTGCGCTTTTTTTTAATAATGTTATAACAATAAAATCGATGTTATGTTGAAGTTAGAGTGAAAAGGGCGTGTTTAATAGCAAGCTTTCGATCGGTAAATGAAAATTTAAGTTGAGGGAAATCCGCATTAAATGAAAACAATGTAATAATAGTGCAATTATGTTAGGGCGCTTTAAGCTCTTTCCTAAAGGCTACTACAAAATTTAGTTCTTTTCTTTTATTTGTGATAAATTGGTGATCCTAAAAAGGACCTTTGTTGAGGGACAGGAGAAAATGTTTTACAGTAAAGACTCGATGTGTTGCCCATTTGCAAGAACACACGCCTGTAATCGTCGGGTAAATCCTACACTGATCTGCTGCCGCTGTACAGTATGCGTCGAAGTTTGTGACATGAGAAATAATTTTTTTTCTCGTTTACGCTTACAGATAGACCCATGGTGTATTAAATGTTTTTTAAATGTTAAAGGCGTGCTTTGTATATTGCGGACACCCTGTATACCCAATATTTTATAATAACCCCATATATTAGAACTGGATACGCAAAAAGAACGCAAGGTATATAAGTGGGCGACATATTCGACGTATGAATGATTGACGCTTATATAAAGACTATTCATATGCACAAACCTCACACCTACATCTCAATGCAAAGGCCACCTATACCAATTAGATGACGTATGTGTACTATCGAGATCATATTAAACGACGCAAAATGCAATAACATTCGTATATTGTGGAAGATAATTCTGGATGCTCAAATAGACAAAACTCAAACCACCAAGTTTTCCATTACATCAACCTTACAAATCTTTATTAAATAGTATACCAAAACCCAGTTAGAAACTAAAAGACATCATTTACTTCCAAAATACTCAGTATTTATCAAACGCACACGCTCTAGTTTATTTGCTATCGCTGTTGAATTAAACATTATCTCTTTTTAAGACAAAAATCTATTTCAGATTCGACTTAGGAGCGTCGGTGCTTCGGCAAATACATAAAATGAATTCACCCAATTACCGCGTAATTCTTTCAACGATTTTTCTTCTGTTTCAGGTGGAATCGGCAATGAATAAACGGGACTGGCACAAGAGCCTACCGCTTTGGGGAAAACGCGCCTGGCAAAGTTTACAAGGAGGATGGGGAAAACGTGACGGATGGGGGGATTCTCTCTATCCCGCGGCTGAAAAACGCGCCTGGCAGAATCTACAGGTTGGCATAAGCTCTTTACGTTTTGTATGTAATTTTCAAGTATGTGTTTGCGTTCGCCTCTCGCATGCGGAATCATAAAGCATTTTATGTTTTATATTCCGATGCTGTGATGTTGTTGAAAAATATTACAAGAGAGAATAGTGTAGGGAGTAGAATACTTAGTTATGCAAAATTATACACATAAGCACATGTCACCTATTTGTGGTAGGATTTTTGAGGAAAGTAGAAATAATCTCTAATATGTTGCGTAGATCTCCACACGTTGAGGGCGTCACAATAAATTGATGCCACGTAGGTGAGTTCTACTCATATTTGAAAAACAATGAATAAAAAAACTAGTTCTCCGATTTAAATTTTGGGTCCGGTGAGCTCTCTTTCTCTCAGGGGTGTTCACGAGTTTTAAGCACTGGGTATTATGAAATAAATTAACCAACATGAAAACTCACTTCTCTCAATAAAACAGCAATTCAGTTATACACAATTTTATTATAATTACACAGAAAACAAATAATAAACAAACAAATATTTAATTTTGGGTAAATCGGCAATATTAATTGATTCAATTAAACATGTTATAAAAAAATGTACTTAATTCTAATACATAAATTCTTTAAAATTGACAAACTTCTTACTAGTGACCTCTGTTGTAGAATTAACAAAAATTAAAATAAAGAAAACTAACTTGTCGGCCGTGTCTTATGGTTTGAATTTATGATTCAAGGTCAACCTAAAATATTCGTGGTTGGCGTCGGTTTTGGATAATTTAAAATTTTAAATAGTACTATTTATTTTATGGAATATAGAGTTAAAATCTCTCAAATCGACATTTGGAATAGTTAAATTAGTGAAAGTAAACAACGGAGTAGTTCAAAGATGCAACAATTAATGGATAGGAAAGTTCTAACCTTACTTCCGAGGATCGATCTATATCAGGGATTACAACCTAGGGAAATGGTAAAATCAGGATATACGGTGTAGATTGGCGAGTTCTAGTTGTTGGAAAATAAAGTAATGATTAGTAAATCGATTCAACATAAAATAATTTCAGATACAACTCAACGAAATTGTTGGCGTCCTTTTTAGAAGAAAACTCGTTGACGACCAAAAGCATACTATATCCAGTTATTCAAATTTTTCTCAAAAATTGATATCTAATCGAAGATTTCTATTGACGAAAATGGAAAACAATTTTGATAATGATAACTTGAAGACATGAAAAAAAACAATTTTCCTAATTTAATTATTTTTTTGGTTAGCTTTCACTAATATAATTTTTTATCTTATTAACATTATATGCTTTCAGATATCTCTTTTAGCATAATATTTTACATTAGTTAAAACATTTGGTCTATACAAAATTTATCTTGATGACAATTTCTGGTGAGTTCTTGGTTACTTAATTTCTATTGGAATGCCTAAATTATTGTCTAAATTTTACATAAATAAATTAGCTCTATATTTCTATTTTAATTAATTAATGAATGAATTTCTATGCTCTCCAACTTGGTTTAACCTGTCTGATACTCGGTCTCTTGCTACAACATGACTGTCCTTGTCACATTGCACCGAATAACAGCTAGGTCTCCCCGAAGTCTTCCAGCTGGTCTAAACACTTAATTTCTAACTAACCCCTCGTACAAATTTTGTTTTCATAAAAAAAATAAAATAGTGCTAGAATTGTCTCTATACAATGTGCTAGTCCTACTCCGCTAGGACTAATACCTTGAGAAATATTGATCTTTAATATTTTTATGATCTTTAGTTTGTTTAATCAAATCAATTATGTAAATAAGAAAAAGAAAATGGCCTAAAACGCACATTTATGAGCATAAGATAAACTCACTCTTTCACTTGCGTGTAAAATATTCTTTCAGTTTCAATGCAGATACTGCAAATAGTGCAGTAAGCTGTGGAGGATAATATCTACTGAATGTTTTAGAAAGAGGCCTAACCTACTCATAGAGAAGTTGTTTTGATTTTCTGTCAAGAAACATCCTATTACCATACATGGTTTCGTAAGCAGCCTAAACTTTTTTGGCCCAAAAACTATCGGCTTAGTCTTAGATGAGTTTATGCAAAAAGGATGCTTCCTCAATATAGTACAAAAACGATCTAAATCCTGATTCAAACGAGCTTCAGTTACTTTGTGAGGTGGAAATGAGTAGTAGAGCTGCGTATGATAGGCATAAAAATGACATTTAGCGAATTGCAGGTACATGGCAAAATGACATGTGTTGATAGAATACAGGAGAGGATCCAGGGCAAAACTTGGGGACAACCTCTTACAATTGGAGGAAATGAGGAGACACAGCCACCAACCGACACGTATTACATTCTACCAGTAATGTATTTGAAAAAAAGATTCACTGCAGTAGAACGAAGGCCAATAGAAGACAATATTGCTGATACGAATTTATGGTTGTGGTGTCTAGCGTCAGTTATGATAAAAACGATTCTCTTCCAACTATAGTTTTTCCTAACGGCCGACTGTACTTTGGATAATTGGTATCCGATTATTTAAGCGGATGACACTTACGCAAACAGCAAAGGAAACATGATTTTAGTTTTTTCAGGGGGGAGAGG